>VSMD01072653.1:0-97096 GCA_008750895.1 Mirza zaza
ACCTGAAGTAGACACAGAACATACTACCTGAATGTCTGTGACACATTTGCCTCTCAAGACCAGATGTAGTTTTCATTGCTCATATGGTTAATTTTTTTTTTTTTTTTTGAGACAGAGTCTCACTTTATTGCCCAGGCTAGAGTGAGTGCCGTGGCGTCAGCCTAGCTCACAGCAACCTCAAACTCCTGGGCTCAAGTAATCCTGCTGCCTCAGCCTCCCAAGCAACTGGGACTACAGGCATGTGCCACCATGCCCGGCTAATTATTTTTTCTATATATATTAGTTGGCCAATTAATTTCTTTCCATTTACAGTAGAGATGGGGTCTCGCTCTTCCTCAGGCTGGTCTCGAACTCCTGAGCTCAAATGATCTGCCCACCTCGGCCTCCCAGAGAGCTAGGATTACAGGCGTGAACCACCGCGCCCGGCCCATATGGTTAATTTTAATTTATTTTTAACAGAGAGAAAGAACAAATATTACCACTCTCAATTAGTAACATTTCTTTCTTTCAATTGGGACTTTCTTTCAATTGACTTGGATTAAAACTTGTGCTATTTCCACCAAAAGAAATGTTCTAACAAATTCAATGTATTAGAAAGGGAAAAGTGAGGCAGAGAGCATAGCAGCACTGGTGAAACAAAGAAGACTCTCAAGTCTGTGGTAGCAGCAGTCACCCATGAAAGAAAACAGCAAAGATATCATCAAATGACACGTGAAAAAAGAAATGAAAAACATCCAAAAAGCTTTTCTTTGCAATTATCATGTTTTACTAATTTGAAAAGAACAATTACTGCTGGTACCATACTTCCTCTAATTTGGTAATGGGGGCAAAGAAAAGTAAACAGTGCTACAAAGGAAAGTGAAACTCCCGGAGGCCACCTACCTGTGTGATAACATACCAAGGAAGGGCAATGGTGCCAGGTTCCCAGGTGATGGTCAGCTCCCTGCCTGGAATCCCGAGGAAGCCCTGGCAATTACTGATCCTATTGTGGCTGCAGATGCTATTCTGATTCATGGAAGTGTCTAACTTTACCATAGTTCTCACAACACTGTGAATACTTCAGGACTAGGAGCTTCCTGCTTTAAAAAAATAAGAATGCAAGTCTTGGTACACCTCCAATTTCCCCAACATCAATTTATTTGGCTAAGAACATCAGGTAAGGAAGATGTTCTCTGTACCACCGAGGGCCCACTTTAGTAATGTCTACACAATAGCCATTAGATGGGAAAACAAAACAAAAACAAAACTTACCTGTCAACTTCACTGCTTGTTGGCCGAGCTACCTTGGCTCCTGAAGACCCTAAAGTGTAATTTTCCTGTCCTACAGAACCATGGCCTGTGGTATCAATCACCATGGCTGTGACTTCCTCTGCACTACTCCCATCTTCTCCAGAAGGCTGATTCTCAGGCCCAAGCCACTCCTCCAGATTTTCAGTTTTAATGTGTACTGCTCCAAGAACCCTAACTTCATCATCACTCCGACCCCCCCGGTCTGCTACTCCTGTCTCCACATACCATTGTCCTGCACGGTTGATCCGAAGAATGGGTTCCCGGCTCTCTACATCAGAACTCTGTTCGATTATTTGAGGGCTGGTGGACTCCTCAGGAGGACTTAGCTCTCTGATATCCAGCACAGCACTAACCTGACCTCGCCGATTTCCCTTTGGGGTATTGTGTCGTGGGCTAAGGGAGCGGTTGAGATTTGGTGTAACCCTGTGAGACTCTGGAGGTCTCTCTTGATGCTTTGTCCTTGTTTGACTTAATTCTGCTTCAACCTCAGCCACATTAATTTTGAAATGAATACCCTCTAGGATCTGTGTACATTTGTCTATAATGTGCTGCATCTGCAGAAAACTGGCAGCTGTTAAGTAGCTGATGATATCTGCCAGTTGCAGGCATATCCGCCCTGTATAACAGAAAGAAAGGAGCTGTTCAAAAACAGAAGGGTTCTTGATGACTGAAATGGAGACAGTACTCATCTCATTCAAGGACATGTGATCCCGGAAATAGGGGGAGCTGGCAGCCAGTACCACTTTGTGAGCCCGAAAAGCTTGTCCTTGCACATTGACCACAATATCACACAGACGGCCCTGCATACGCAGTTGGTTTAGATGGCTCAGGACAGAGTTGCTGAAGTCAGGGATCTCCAACTGTATGTTCCCACCTTTCTCCATGGTCGTGCCTGAGGGTGCAGGCAAGCATTCAACCCTGCTAAAAGAAAAAACCATATTCTCATTAATAATTATAATTTTACTGCCCGATGCTTTGCAGTTCAAACATATTTAAAAGTATTATTTGGTAAAGTTTCAAAATCTCCAAGTAAAAAGAGACACTTTCCTTATGTTTAGATGTGGAAATAGAATTACCAACAGGTTTTTAGTCTAGGTTTCACAGGAGGATACATACAGTTAAAACTAAAAAGTGATCTTTTTTTTTTTAAGTGTTAGCCATAAAGTATTTGCAGACAATATAAAATTCTGTAACAACTTTACAACTTTTCTCTGCAGGAGGAAAGGAATAAGCTTTTTGAATAAATGTAATTCTACACAGATGGCTGGATTAAATATTCCTCTTCTTAATATTTTACTACATACTGCATGAGTTATGCTTATAAAGTGACTAATATCCCACATGAATGTACGCGATACTTCTAAGCTTCAGAGCCAGAGCCTCCACAAAAAGGCTTTGGGTATAGAACTTGGGAGGCCAACAGGTTAAGAAAAATTCTACAGCTGTGTCAGGGCTCAATCAAGATGTAGAGAACCTGAAGTTCAGTTCTCAGAATCAGGAAAAGTTACATATATCTGCCTCCACCCAAATTCGAGGTTGGAAATTTCAGGGTGGTGATGATACTTTGATTCTGAAATTTAGTTCTCCAGAGGTGGTAAAAAAAAAAAAAAAATAGAGCATTTACCAAGTATGGCCAGAATGTTCTCATTAAAATATTTTTAAAAAATAGCTGAAACACTAAGGCTAAGAAGTCTGTATAAATTGTAACAGGAAGACACTGACTTGAGCCCAATGCGCATCCACTTAACCATGAACTTATAGGATACTACATAGTTATATAAGACCTGAAACTTGAACTTATCCTGACAAGCTCACAGTATTGCCTCGCATTTACAACACACTTATCAGTAAATAGGGAAGTGTATACACTGCTTTCAAGAACCAACTTTAGCCAATCTGACCTTTTTCCAAAGCGTTATTGTTTGTTTTGAAACTTTTAATCCAATAAGAGCCTCTGTCGATGCCATCATGAATTCAGATGTTTATTTTGGAGCCTACACCGGCGCCTTTTTGTTTGCTCTTTCCGGCAATTCCCCAGTGAGGAGGAAGCCCCAGGAGTAAAGTCTTTCTCTACCGTCGGCTGTAAGAGGGAGAATCGGGAACGGCATGGGGTTGGCCACTCCGGTACTTGAGCAGCTTTCCTCTGCGTTAGGAAGCTGGGGAGGAGATGCGAACTGGCTGAAGGGCGAAATGTCACTGAGGAACTCTGAAGAGGGGAGCAAGGCGTCGGGCCGGGGAGCGCGTGCTCAGGTGAGGGCAAAGGATTAGGAAGGGGGCGGCGCCCCGGGACCCGGTCCAGGCGGCAGGCGTCGGCGGGCGGGGAGCTGCCCCGAGGTGGGTGTGTATGGCTGGGTGTGTCCCGGCGGCGGTGGGGGAGGGGGCCGCCCATCCCGGGGTCCTGAGGGAGGGGCCCGCGAGGGGGCGGGTCCTGCAGCTCTGCCCAGCCGGGGGCCGAGGGGGTAGAAGGTCGCCGGGTGCCTCCAGGCGGGGTGAAGGGAAGTGGCTGAGAGCCCCAGAAGCGGACTGCGGCGGAGACGGGGCGAGAGGGCCCCGGTGCAGGGCACCGGGACCGGGGTGCGGGGCCCGAGCCCAGTCAAGGAGCAGCACCTACCTCCGGGGGTGGAAATGGGCCGGAATGGGCCGGAACACCGTCCCGGAAGTGAAACCCCCCACCCCCTCCCCCAGAGCGGGCGACGTGCCGGAAGGAAATCACTCACTCTTACACCACCCCGCTTTCCCCTCCCCCAGCGCTTTCCCGGCCTCGCGCCCCCTCCCCTCTCTGCTCTTCCTCCTCTATGGGAGGAGGGCGGGAGCCCTGCGTCACCCGGGCAGTCTTGTCTCCGCCCGCAATGGCGAGGTGGGGCGGGGCAAAGGGGCGGGCTTAGAGGGCGGAAGGAGGTGGGCCTGGAGGAGGAGGTGGAGATTGAGGAAGGAGAAAGGGAGGGGCTGAAGGTGGCGCTGGCGCGACGGTGCGTCATGACGTCATCAAAGAACCTATATATAAGACCGCCCGGGCGCCATATCGTTCTTTCGAAGCTAGGCGTCTGATGGGAGCAAGTGAGTCGTATTTTCGGGGGTGTTAAGCAACTGGTTACAGGTTCAGATCCTCGGTCCTTCGGCCTTTGTCGGGCTAAACTGGCTGGCCCTTGTAGGGCGGTCGCGCGCCTTTACTGTGTCCACAAGAGGAGGATGGTGAGGGATTGCGCGTTTGGTGCAGGCGCGACCTAAAGGGTTGTTGGGGCCGAACGGCAGGCAAACCTCGGCTCGCGTTCCCTGCCTCTGATGAAGCCTGTGTTGGTAGGGACATCTGAGAATGTTGATGAATGCCAACTGCTCTGATGGCCGAACGCGAGGAGTTGACTCAGTGGGCCTCTGTAGGACGCGGGTGGAACCACCGCCGTCGGTCCTTCTCGGGAAGGCGGGTGGTTGCGTTAGTCCACGTGATTCTCCGCGTGGCTCGGTTTCGCAGTGCCGCCATTGTTTCCATCTGTGGTTAACTGAGTGCAGTGCTCTCCTTTATAACGTTAGGTGTCTCTATCGTGCAGTTATGGGTGGTAAAAGTTAACTGCATGATTGGTAACAACACAATAGCAACGTGTGAACGATGAATTTTAAATCTGCACCTAATTTTTTCCTTAGGAATGGTGGTAGGCTTGGATGCAGTGTGGCTTTTGATGGCGTGCTATCAGGTACGAATGGGGGAAAATTTGGCGGGAAAGGTGAGATTTGCCTAAAGGTGGTCTTCATTAAGCCTGTGATGGTTTTAAGAGTAGTGGACAGAAGGGATTTCTGAAATTCTATTCTGAGGCTTTAATTTTTGGAACATTGATACTTCTTTAGCTTGGCTGCAGTGAGGTTCTGACTTGTATCTTGCCTGTTTTCTAGTTCTGTGCCAAGGGAGTGATGAGAGTAGCTACGGAGGTAAGTTACTGCAACGCCAACTGAAAGGGAAGTTAGGTTGAAAGTCACCGAATGTGCCACAATGATGACAGTTTATTTGCTACTCTTGACTGCGAGAATGACGAGAATGTTAACCACCATTATCCTAACTGAGGCACACAAAATGGTGATTCGGGAAGCGTGAATATTGTCCCTAAGTTAACGAGCTGTTTCTTCCCAGGTCCTAAAGAGCAAGCCTCACTGTAGCTGTGAGCACACAGGTGAGAAACTTTTGTATAAAAAAAATCAGTATTTACCCAGAATTTCTTACTTTCTTTTGGGATTAGAAAAATAGCCACAACGATGTTGATGTTTCTGTATTAGTTTTTCACCCTCTTATTTTCAAACGTGAACTGCTATTACTTTGATACTAAATTTAATGCTGTGGGAAACTTGAGGAAATAGATACTATGATGGTTGCATAGTTCAGCAGATTGAATCATGAAGAGATTTACCATTTGTCTGATGTATCTGGTGGTTAGGGTTTGCTGACATTGTAAGTACTGCCACCTTTAAAATCTATTTCTCCTTTATTTTGTATTTAAAATCTATTTTGCAGGCACTGAAGAGAAAGTTGGAGGTTGAAATGGTAGGTAAAATTATAATCCAAGTATGCATAGGTAACTGGGCACAAGTAGCTTTTTAAGAGTTAACATTCTTAATGTTTGAGTAACTGAGATCCTTGTCTTGTTACCATCAGTACGGTAAACACGGTCAGAATTTGTAAATGCTGCCTGGATGATGATAAAGCAAATACTGACTGAACATGACGGTCTTAATTAGCTCTAACTGATTTCAGGCCATTTTTAATCTTGGGAGAAGAAAATACGTGTGTAACTATACTAAAACCACTCTTTGGTTTTAGATGGAGTCCGACTTGTTTGTACCAGCTTTACATTTTTGGTAAGTATTAATGGAAAACATTATAATAACTTAAAGACTTACGCTGCTAAGTGATGGGCTTAATGCTGAGCAAGTGGCTAATTGAGACCTACTAATGAATGCTGACTTTGTTTTCTTTGCATGCTCCCGAACGGGGTTTTTGTAATGATGTTGATCAAATGTCTGACCTGAAATGAGCATGTAGACATATTTAACACTGAAGAACCCTGTAACAAACTGCTCTGAACAGAGTTTAATAATATATAGCATTTTAAAGAAGGTTCTCGCTTTTTTCTCTTGTAGGTACTGGTTGCACATTTTTTCCATGGACAGCTTGCTTGGGTAAGAACATAAAAACAATCCGTGGTATTTCTGAAATGTGGTTTTAGTGTGTTCACTTGTGGTAAAAAGCCAATGGATCTGGGAGGCCGAGGCAAGAGGATTGCTTGAGCCCAGGAGTTCAAGACCAGCCTGAGCAAGAGTGAGACCCCATCTCTACTATAAATAAGAAAATTAGCTGGGCATGGTGGTGCATGCCTGTAGTCCAAGCTACTAGGGAGGCTGAGAGGCAAGAGCATCACTTGAGCCCCAGGAGTTTGAGGTTGCTATGAGCTAGGCTGACTCCACAGCACTCTAGCAGGGACAACAAAGCGAGACAATGTCTCAGAAACCCAATGGACAAAGTTCCGAAAAGTGAATAGTATCGAATTACTATGTTAAAAAGTTTAGTGAAAGTTTTAAATAAATTTTTAGAAAAGTAAATGTATGAATACTTCATAAAGTAAATGGTCTTCAAGTTTAGGGAATGGCATCTAAAGCAATACTTATTTCAGGTGAAGACTTAAAATATAGGACAGAATTTTTTAAGAGGCAAGGTCTCCCTTTTTTTGCAGGCCGAATGATCCTGCCACAGTCTCCTGAGTAGCTGGGACTGCAGGCATGCGTCACCGAGTCCAGCTAGAACTTTTCAAGGTGCGTATTTTATTTGTCTTACATGTTTATTTAGCAAGATGCTGTTAGTGATGATTTTCAAAGTAACAACAGATGGGAATCTCTCTGAAAGAGAATGAAGGTTAATTTGGAACTGAAACAGTAATTGGAAAATTTTTTAGAAATCTCACTGTAAGTACCTATTGCTAAATTAAAATAAATTTCCACAGGTATGAAGAGTAAGCTTGACAACAGTGCATGGAGCAAGTTTTCAGAAGAGGTATTGGAATCTCACTATGGGTTTTGTTAAGTAGTCTAAAGCCGATACAATGATGATAACATAGTTCAGCAGACTAACACTGATGAGCAGTATTAAGTCTTTCGCTCCTATCTGATGTATCTGGCTATAATAGTTCCAGTTTATACCCTTGAAAAGTGAAATTGTAGCTACTTAAATATCCCATAGCAAATGTTTAGGGGGTTTGGATTATTCTGGATTGGAGTGACAGCAGTTTTAAAAAGTTAAGGTGTGACTTTAAAAGAATAATGAGTGGAGCCAAATTGAAATGGAATTGTTTTTCATCTTGAAACAGGCAGACCTTCTATTCTAAAAACTTTTAGGTAAGTCAGTTTTTGGTACATAGTTTAACTTGGAATGTAACCAATGATGTAATGATTCTGCCAAATGAAATAGAATGATATCACTTAAAAACCGTTCCATTTTGATTCTGAGGTTACTATATTAACAGATAGCACACAGAAATTTTTTTGCCATGATTAATAGGTAATCTTTGCTTTTCAGGGATTTCATATGACCACAGCAAGCATGCAGCTTACCATTCAAAAGGTGAGGATTGAAAATAATAGTACTATCATTATTCCAGAATACATGATGATCTCACTGCAACTTGAACTCTCTCACTGATTACTTGATGACAACAAAAGATCTGATATTCTGTGTTCCCTAGTTGCTATCTAAATTGAAATCCAAAAATGTGTCTGAAAGTGGTTTTTGTTGCAGGCACTTTCATGGATGCTGATGGAAAGAGTAAACAACAACTTTCAGTGTAATAAGTTTCTTCTGCAAACCATCTGGAGGAGTGATTATTCCAAATGGGATGAAAGAAGGGAAGTTAACCCAATCAAATAATGAAGGGGGGGTGTTTTAGTTGTTTGCCTGTTAATTTTAAGTGGAAATAAACACAGATCATTAAGACTCCATGGCTTTTTACTTGATTTTTGTGGACTAAGATGTTTTGAGGATGAGCTGTATAAATTGCAGAATTCTTTATTAATGAAATCCCTAGATTGGTTTTGAGCCTAAAGCTTTGATTTGAAAGGCACCTTTGGAAAAGGTTGTGGAGAGAACCAGAGCCTCGAAAACGAGATAATCTTTGACTAGGTTGTGTTCTATTTTCCTAGGGACTACAGTTTGTCTAGAAAGTCCACCTAGTGCAGGTGTCCACAGGCCACATGCAGGTGTTTTTGCTCATTTTTTTTACTTTAAAGTACGTGCAGTGTGCATGGGAATTTGTTCATAGTTTTTTTTAAACTATAGTCTGGCCCTCCAAGGGTCTGAGCGACAGTGAACTGGCCCCCTGTTTAAAAAGTTTGAGGACCCCTGACCTAGTGAAAGGAATGATGGAATTATAAAAAAATCTGCATCCATAGCCTCTTGGCAAGCCTTTATAAATATCAAAATTTGTGGGGTGTAAGGGGGCGTATATATAACTGGCTATTTAAATAAAAGGGATCTCCCTCAAAAGATCTATGATCAAAGGGGAAGATGACCAAGAGCTCAAAATTCAACATGAGTAAATGTAAGACTAGTCCTGGTGAATTGCCAGGAACTTAAGTTCCTAAAGAGACCCTATGGTAGCCCGCCCTGGGTTCTGGCACAGTTATTTAACTGCCTATTTAAAGATGCCTGCTTGGTTCACAATTTAGTGCTTAAGTGGTCTACAGATTTCTAAGCATTCATCTTTTTTTTTTGAGACAGTCTCCCTCTGGCCTGGGTTAGAGTGCTATGGCTGTCAGCTTAGCTCACAGCAACTTCAAACTCCTAGGCTCAAGTGATTCTTTTGTTTCAGCCTGCTGAGTAGCTGGGAGTACGACTAATTTTTTCGTGGAGATGAGGTCTTGCTTCTATTATAGCTAGTCTCAAACTTCTGAACTTAAGCAGTCCTCTCATCTTTATTTCCCACGGTGCTAGAAATTAATGAGAGGACTAGGAATACTAGAAATGCTAGTCCTGTCTTGTTCAATTAACATGAAATAACTGCTATATTTTGACTTCTTACTATGTGCCAGGCCCTGGTGGGTTTTACTTCATTCATTTAAAGACGGCAAGTTGGGAATTATACACTTCCATTATATGAATGAAGAAATAGGCTGCGAGGGGATTAAGGTTACCTAAGGACTCAGGTGGTACATGGCAGAGTCAAAATACAGGACAGTACGTACATCAGTCACATTAACAGGGTTAATGCACCGAAGGATAATTATCTTGGAGGTCTAGAAGAAAGGATCAAAACTACTGAGGCCGGGCGCGGTGGCTCAAGCCTGTAATCCTAGCTCTCTGGGAGGCCGAGGTGGGCGGATCATTTGAGCTCAGGAGTTCGAGACCAGCCTGAGCAAGAGCGAGACCCCATCTCCACTATAAACGGAAAGAAATTAATTGGCCAACTAATATATATAGAAAAAAATTAGCCGGGCATGGTGGCGCATGCCTATAGTCCCAGTTGCTTGGGAGGCTGAGGCAGCAGGATTACTTGAGCCCAGGAGTTTGAGGTTGCTGTGAGCTAGGCTGACGCCATGGCACTCACTCTAGCCTGGGCAATAAAGTGAGACTCTGTCTCAAAAAAAAAAAAAAACTAAATGAAATGGTACAGGCAGAAATACTAAGTTTCATCTTTTGGTCTGAAAAGTCTCAATGGCCTACTTAGGGAGTAGGGCAAGAATACTGGCTTGACAGTAGATGGGGAAAGACTTGAAGTCTTTATAGGATATAAACTCTGGATTTTCTTTTTTTTTTGAGACAGTCTGTTGCCCTGGCCAGAAAGCTGTGGCATCAGCCTAGATCGCAGCAACCTCAAACTCCTGGGCTCAAGCAATCCTTCTGCCTCAGCCTCCCTAGTAGCTGGGACTACAGGCATGCGCCACCATGCCTGGCTAATTTTTTTTTCTTTTTTTTTTTTTTTTTTGAGACAGAGTCTCACTTTATTGCCCAGGCTAGAGTGAGTGCCATGGCGTCAGCCTTGCTCACAGCAACCTCAAACTCCTGGGCTCAAGCAATCCTGCTGCCTCAGCCTCCCAAGTAGCTGGGACTACAGGCATGTGCCACCATGCCCGGCGAATTTTTTTTTAATATATATTAGTTGGCCAATTAATTTCTTTCTATTTATAGTAGAGATGGGGTCTCACTCTTGCTCAGGCTGGTCTCGAACTCTGAGCTCAAACGATCCACCCACCTCGGCCTCCCAGAGAGCTAGGATTACAGGCGTGAGCCACCGCGCCCGGCCTAATTTTTTTTTCTATATATTTTTGGCCAATTTCTATTTTTAGCAGAGATGAGTTTCCTTGCTCAGGCTGGTTTCCTACTCCTGACCTTGAGCTATCCTCCTGCCTCCCAGAGTGCTAGGATTACAGGCGTGAGCTACCACGCCCGGCCAAACTCAGTAATTTTCAAAAGTGGGACTGAGCTGATTTACAGCAAAACAAAATGCCCTAATGTTATCTTAGATTCTAACACTGGGTGGAAGGTTGGATTTGTGACAACCTCTGAGGTGCCCTCCAATCTTAGAAACCTGTTAATATAACCTTTCAGATATCACATAAGCACTGGGAGAGGTGTAAGAGAATGCAGCTTGTTACACCACAGGTAACTCTAGTTTGAGTCACTGTTTCCCAGATTTGTATTTTCAGTTTCTTCATTATTTGATTTGGCTCCCTGGAAAATCATACACATTTTAAAAATACGATCTGTCTCAGTCTGTGCTGCTATAACAAAACATTTAGACTGGGTAATTTATAAAGAACGGAAATTTATTTCTCAGTCTTGGAGGCTGGGAGGTTTGCTTGTCTAGTGAGGGCTGCATCCTTTAGAGGGGAGGAACACTGTGTCCTACTGCGTCTGAAGGTGGAGGGACAGTCGGGCGGTGGCTCACGCCTGTAATCCTAGCACTCTGGGAGGCTGAGGTTGGCAGATTGTTCGAGGTCAGGAGTTCGAAACCAGCCTGAACAAGAGCGAGACCCCATCTCCACTATAAATAGAAAAAAATTAATTGGCCAACCAGTATATACAGAAAAAAATTAGCCGGGCATGGTGGTGCATGCCTGTAGTCCCTGCTATTCGGGAGGCTGAGGCAGAAGGATCGCTTGAGCCCAGGAGTTTGAGGTTGCCATGAGCTAGCTAGGCTGGGCAACAAAGCGAGACTCTGTCTTAAAAAAAAAAACAAAAACAAAAGGTGGAGGGACAAGAGACCAAAGGATGGTGATGCTTATTCTCCTATGAGGATCTTAATCCCATTCACAAGGGAGAAGCAAGCCCTCATGGCCTAATTGCCTTTTAAAAACCTCTTAATAAATCACGTTGACAACACCTGAATATTAGTGGGGGAAAATAGAAATAATCCTCCCATTAGTTGACCCCTACCCCACCATATAAACTACAGATGGCTATTCTAGTTTAGTATTCACTAGTTGCATGTCCTGCCTAACACACAAAGGATTTTCGTGTAATTACTTTCTCAAACTGAAAAGCTGAGCTCCATAATTCAAAACTAGTGCTTGTTTATCCTCCAAACAGCTTTTAAGATAGATAAATTTTTTTCATCTTTCACAAAGCTGTAGGTTTAGTTATTTTAAAGGATCTAAATAATCTTGAAAATCCCTGGGTTTGGAAACAATGTATTTTATGCTTCTTTTGTCTCTTATTACAGATGTAAAGCTAGGAACATGTCGGCATTCTGTGCTGGATAGATGATAAAGCTGAAACTGGACCCAATTTTCTTTATGTGATCTATTAGTCCAAAGCCATCTCTTTTTTTGTTAAGTTTTATTTCAGTAACCCTACCAAGCAAAAAAAAAGCCATCTCTTAAAAATCCTGAAAGGTTAATGCTTGCTAAGAATTAAGCTACCATCAGCAAGAAGCAGTATCCACTTTCGGAGAGACCTTCCCTATTGGTTAGGTTGCTCTCAGGGCCTCTTCTCTGCACAGGTTTATCTAAGGAAGCCAAGAGACTGAAGAAAGGGACTGACAAATCTAGTTTCTCACAAACATTTAATAAGGACCTAACAAACAGAAGCCATGGTTTGGGCAGTGGTGAGACAATTTGAGATGGTGGATCCTGTGCCATTGCCCCATAGACCAAGGGTTTACATACCATAAGGAAGGAGTGGGCAGGGCAATTGAAGTCAACCCCTCAGGGAGAGAGAAGAATGCTATGTGAATCTGGCTAAGGGCAAGATTTATGGTCAAGGTTGCTAGTTCTGATGTAAGGGCAGGATTTAAGGTAAGAGTAGATAAAGTAGAGATTTTAGAGGCATTCTCCAAATGGGTTAATCAGAAATCAACATGGCAGATCAGCATCCAAGATGAGGTTGCTTTAGCCTCCACAAATACACAGCATATCAGTGTGATAAGTGTTACACCGGAGAAATAAAGCAGGGAAAGGGGTAGAGAGTGTTGGTGAAAAGTAGGGGCTCACTCTTTTTTTCTTTTTTTTTTTTGAGACAGTCTCACTCTGTTGCCTGGGCTGGAGTGCTGTGGTGTCAGCCTAGCGCATAGCAACCTCAAACTCCTGGGCTCAAGTGATCCTCCTGCCTCAGCCTCCCGAGTAGCTAGGACTACAGGCATGCGCCACCATGCCTGGCTAATTTTTTTTTCTATATATTTTTAGTTGTCTAATTAATTTCTTTTTTTAGTAGAGATAGGGTCTCGCTCTTGATCAGGCTGGTCTCGAACTTCTGACCTTGAGTGATCCGCCCACCTCGGCCTCCCAGAGTGTACAGGCGTGAGCCACCACGGCCAGCCTAGGGGCTCGCTCTTGAAAGGGGCACTTGAGCAAAGGACTTGAGGATATTGGGGAGTAAACAATGCAACTATCTGGAGAAAAATTGTAAGGGAAGAGGTTGGGCAACAGCTTGGGCATGAGATCATTCCTGGTGAACACAAGGAAAAACAAGGACTTCAGTGCGGATGGAGCAAAGGGAGCAAGGAAAGATGGCCAGTAGGTAGCAAGTGGCAGGTCATGGAGGGCTTTGTAGGCACTGTAAGAACTCTGGCTTTTCTCTGAGAAGGGAAACTGCTGGAGGGTTTTGAGCAGAGAAGAGTGACATGATCTGACCCTCACTGACAGAATACTGAGGGGTAAGGATGTAAGCAAGATCATTAGGAAGCTTTTGCTGTAATGTAGCCAGGAGAAGATGGTCACCTGGACCAGGGTGCTAGCCATGGAGGAATGAAAAACTGCTCAATGCTGGATATATTTTGGAGGTAGAGCTCACATGTGTTTGTTCAGCTTTATTCTGAGACAAATTTCTCCAGCTTTGCTTTCTTGAACTGACCATAAAACTGAGGGCTGTAACATGTTTACAAGGTGACTTTGGAATAATGTCTGGGAAAAGGAATGTTACATGTTAACAACAGCTACTTTTTTGTGATACTTCATGTATGTCTGGAATTGTACTAGGTGCTTTTATATGTGACATCGTATCTCGTCACAGCCCTGAGTAAAGAACCTGAGACATTGTGTAAGGTGGAGGAGGAAGATATTTCTTACTGTTTCCAATCTCATGTGTCATTTTGAGGCTAATGCAATATGGCCTTATTCATTTTTAGGGTGTAGGTATTAGGTAGCATGGTGGAAAAGATAGACACCTTTCACACACAAATGGCAAAATAATGTTTTTGATAACAGTGACAGAAAGGTTCTTTAAAAAATGTACTGTGAAGGTAATTCACAATTTTCCATATCTTAATTTACTCTGATCTTGCTGCCTTTCTTCCAGGCAGTGGATCTAACACTCTAACTGGTCAAATTGAGAACAGTTAATGACAGGGTAGCAAAGAGGCTTCCACTGTTAATTTACTATAAAATGTCACACAAACTGGAATTATAAGCCATGGATTTTAGACTTCTAAACAACTGTACTTCTACACAACAGGGCAAAAGATTTAAAATTTGTACAATATATCCCCCAAATATTCACCATCTCAGTAATTGAGTTAGGATGATGAATTATGCTTAACAAAAAGCAGAAAGGAATGTGGTCAGTGTCATAGATAGTTCTGATTTCTCAGAGAAGGGAACTCTGGGAGAAGACAGAGTAGCTGTGTAGATCCATCATTTTATTCAATTAAAGCCCAAGAGCATAAAACACTGCCTGACATATCTCTTCCCAAGGAGAAACTGTTCATAGGACCGAGCTCTCTTGAAGCTCATAATGACCCTTTCTGTTGTACCTGGCAATTGCTTACCTTGTTTTTTTTTTTTTTTGAGACAGAGTCTCATTTTATTGCCCAGGCTAGAGTGAGTGCCATGGCGTCAGCCTAGCTCACAGCAACCTCAAACTCCTGGGCTCAAGCAATCCTGCTGCCTCAGCCTCCCAAGTAGCTGGGACTACAGGCATGTGCCACCATGCCCGGCTCATTTTTTTTTCTATATATATTAGTTGGCCAATTAATTTCTTTCTATTTATAGTAGAGATGGGGTCTCGCTCTTGCTCAGGCTGGTCTCGAACTCCTGAGCTCAAACGATCCGCCCACCTCAGCCTCCCAGAGAGCTAGGATTACAGGCTTGAGCCACAGCACCCGGCCGCTTACCTTGTTTTTAAAACTTGCAACAATTCCCTAGGAGGTTCAAGAGATAGGATTTGAAATAAACTTGCTTTCAGTTTACAATTAATTTGTGCATTCCCAAATCCTGGTGGTTTTCAACTTCATCAGTAATGATTAATTTTTGTGAAAATGTTTAATTTTAAACTTCATCCCACCTACAAAATTGGTAGCAGAAGAAACCAAAAAACAGAAGAAAAAAATATTCACCTCTCGCCCCCCTCACTGATGGAAGTGTTAAATAGTGACATTTTCCTGGATTTCAGAATAAGCATTATTTTTTCTTCATCACAGGTCTGAAGAAAAGCTGACTAATGCCCAAAGTGACTAGATCTGTGAGATGTTAAGATAGGATACTTTCACTCCTGGGGACCTATAGCCTTTGGTATTTGTAGCTTAAAAAATATTCTCTGAATTTTGGGTGTCTTTTTTTTTTGTTTTTTTGAGACAGAGTCTCACTCTGTTGCTCACACTAGAGTGCTGTGGTGTCAGCCTAGTTCATGGCAACCTCAAACTCCTGGGCTCAAGCGATCCTGCCTCAGCCTCCCGAGTAGCTGGGACTACAGGCATGTGCCACTATGCCCGGCTAATTTTTTCTCTATATATTTTAATTGGCCAATTAATTTCTTTCTATTTTTAGTAGAGACAGTGTCTCACTCTTGCTCAGGCTGGTCTCGAACTCCTGAGCTCAAATGATCTGCCTGCCTCGGCCTCCCAGAGTGCCATGATTACAGGCGTGAGCCACCGTACCTGGCCTGGATTTTGGGTGTCATAATTTTATAAGTCTCAATTCTAGGATAGAAAGATAATACTTTGGTCAGAATTAGGTTCTAAATAATGAATCATGAATTTATTATTTAGAAATTAGGTAACACCCATGTGGTATAGATAGACATAAAATTCTATTTTCCTACCCAGTAAAGGGCATCTCTAGAAATTCTCTTCACTGAGAAAGGGCAGGCAGAGTTGGACACCCTGTCTCACCCCAAGAACCCTGCCAGCAAGGACTCTGGCTGCCCAGTATACCCACAAACAAGGGAGAGATTAGGTAAAAGGGCAAATTTAGTGAAAAACTCCACCTAATGGCAAACCAGCTTCCTGCAGTAGGGAATACTTTTTTTTTTTTGGGATATTATGGGGGTACAAATTTTAAGGTTTCAAAAAATGCTCTCCCCCCCAACAAGTCTGAGTTTCCAGCATGACCATCCCCCAGATGGTGCACATCTCACTCATTATGTATGTATATACCCTCCCACCTCCCCCCTGCCCAATACCCTATTACTGTAGTTCCTATGTGTCCACTTAGGTGCTGTTCAGTTATAGTACCAGTTGGGAATACTCTCTTCTTAGCCTATTAAGTGTCACAAATTAGACCTGAAGGTGAATCTTATTTTGTTTTTAAATAGAAAAAGATTATATTTAATAGTATCATATTGCTTAGAGCATTGAGAAAAACAGAAAGGGATATAAAACTTAGTATTTATAAATTACAAATCAAAAGAATATCAAGGTAAAAGTAAAGATCAAGTAGAAAAGAACAATTTCAAAATCATTAAGATCTTGTTCTTATTTTATCATTATTTATCATAGTTTTTATTTGTATCATTAGAATTTATAAGAAATCACAATGAGCTTCCATATTGTCTTTCTTTTTGAGACAGCCTCACTCCATTGCCTGGGCTAGAGTGCCTTGGCGTTAGCCTAGCTCACAGCAACCTCAAACTCCTGGGCTCAAGCAATCCTTCTGCCTCAGCCTCCCGAGTAGCTGGGACTACAGGCATGCACCAAGATGCCTGGCTAATTTTTTTTCATATGTATATATTCTTAGTTGTCCAGCTGATTTCTTTCTATTTTTTTTAGTAGAATGAGGTCTCACTCTTGCTCAGGCTGGTCTGGAACTCCTGAGCTCAAACAATCCACCTGCCTTGGCCTCCCAGAGTGCTAGGATTACAGGTGTGAGCCACACGCCTGGCCCCGTGTTGTCTTTTTTATACATTTGAGGTTGGTCTAAGGTCAATTATTATTTTCTTTTTTTGAGACAGAGTCTCCCTCTGTTGCCCAGGCTAGAGTTGCTGTGGCATCAGCCTAGCTCATTGCAACCTTCAACTCCTGTGCTCAAGCAATCCTCCTGCCTCAGCCTCCCATGCCTGACTCATTTTTTTTTCCTTCTATTTTTAATTGCTCTGCTAATTTTTTTCTATTTTTAGTAGAGACAGGGTCTCGCTGTTGCTCAGGTTGGTTTCGAAGTCCTGACCTCAGGCAATCCTCCCACCTTGGCCTCCCAGAGTGCTAGGATTACAGGTGTGATCCACTGTGCCTGGCCTTTTTTTTTTTCTTTTTTTATAAGATACTGGGTCTCATATTGTCACCCAGGCTGGAGTACGGTGGTTCAATTATAGCTCACTGCAGACTCAGCCTCCCCAAGTGCTGGGATTGCAGGCGTGAGCCACTGAGCCTGGTCAGTATTTGCAGTCACTTATGATTGTGAGAAAATATTCAGGGATTAATTATTATCTTTAAAAATGGAAATATAAACAGAATACTGATTCATAAAACTACTGTTCTTCTTTTAGTACAGATATATAAGTTTTGTTTGACCTTAAACTATAAATATATAGAGATATCTGTATCTGTTTATGGATAGATAATATCATCATCTTATATTTGTGTAATGCTTTACAGTTTTTCAAAGCATTTTCATTCACATTATCTTCCACATATATTATCTCCTTTGATTCTGACAACAAGAGCCCTGTAAGGTAGCCAGAGCAAATACTGTTTGCATTTTACATAAGCAGGAAAGGAGGCTAAAAGAGGTCTATGTAACTTGTTCAAGGTGAAACAATGAATAAGATTTTGTGACTCTGATTTCAATGATATTTTTGCATTATATTATGCTACTTCTCACTATATTATGTTGCCAGTTGAAATGTCACCATAAAAACCTTAATTTATATGATTCTCTTGATGGGGCTGATGAACAGAACCCTCCGTCAACTGACTCAGTCTACAGGGACAAGCATTCTCCCACATTTTAGACATGATTTGTTACCTTTGTCCTAAGTGAATATTCTATCTGGATATGAAAAACATGATTAAAAAACAAAAATCCAGTATAACATTCCAACAAGGAGCTATCTTTCACATCTCTCCAAGTAAAAAAGTCTCAACTAAAAATAATCTTAATGATGCATGTGATCAAGTCAAAATTGGGTATCTTCTGTGTCTTCATTGTGGTGAAGAATGTTACCTTGATTCCTTCCACCTACAAAGAGGATTGTCAGATCTGTGGCAGAACTCTGCATCTGATTTTAGCCTTGGGGAACCAAAGAGGACAAAACTCAAAAGCTCAAATTTTTGGATTGTGTTGGTGATTCAATGAACTCTTTTCTGCTTCTGAGTCTGTTGGCCAGGAGACCTGGATATGATAGGGCTTCAGTTCTTCATGAGGGACAGAATCTGGGGCGCTGCTCATGAGGTCATGTCCTCGGAAGGATTTTGGGAAGGCTATGACATCTCTGATACTTGGAGCTCCAGTGACAAGGCATATCAGTCTGTCTAACCCTGTGAATAAAATACAAAGAAAGCAAATGAGAAATGTAATCTAGTGTTGAAAATTCCTTAGTTTTTCTATAAAAGTTGCAGAGAACTTTTAAATAAGAATTTTTTTTTTTTTTTTTTTTTGTAGAGACAGAGTCTCACTGTCGCTCAGGCTGGTATTCAACTCTTGGCCTCCAGCAATCCTCCTGCCTTCCAAAGTGCTAGGATTACAGGCATGAGCTACTGCGCCCAGCTGTAAATAAAAATCTTTAAGAAGCTATAGCCAACCATACTTTCCTGCCTTTTCTTTTGTTTTTGAGACAGAATCTTGCTCTGTTGCCCCAGCTAGAGTGCAATGGCATGATCATAGCTCACTACAACCTCAAACTCCTGGGCTCCAGCAACCCTCCTGCCTTAGCCTCCCAAGTAGCTGGGACTACAGGAGCATGCCGCCACACTCAGGTAATTTTTCTGTTTTTAGTACAGTTGGGGTCTCACTGTTGCTCAGGATGGTCTTGAACTCCTGAGTTTAAGTGATCCTCCTGCCTCGGCCTCCAGAGTGCTAGGATTATAGATAGGCATGAGCCACCACCACCAGCTGGTTCCCTGCCTTTTTAGAGAACTTTTGTTTGTTTGAGAGGTTCTTTTCTATATCAGTCTGGAAAAGTCTTCAGGACTAGTGGTCTCATGCTACTAGGATTACTAGGGAACTGTAATTGTCACAGCAATTAGCAAGTTCCTAGCAAGGGCTTACTAAAAGCTCAATATAGGTTGAATGATATACTAGGTGCTCTGCAGGGAACTCCAAAAACACTGAGGGAAGCCCCTATTGTTGAGGGCCTTACAATCTAGGTGAGCTTCCTAGAATTTCTCACTTTTTTTTACTTGATAAAACAAGCAAAGTGGTGAGGGTCAGTGGCTCATGCCTATAATCCTAGCACTTTGGGAGGCTAAGGCAGGAGGATCCCTGAGGCCAGGAGTTCGAGATCAGCCTGAGTAATAGCAAGACCCCATCTCTACAAAAGATAAAAAATATTAGCTGGGAAAAAAAAATTAAAACAGAAACTTAAATTCTCACAGAACTTCTGAGCTCATCTCCCCCGCCTTCACTACCACAATCTGCAAGGCCAACTTGGAGACACAGTGCTATGCAAATGCAATTTAGTTTATAAAAGGACAAGTTATTTACCTAAGGCAATTCCTCCATGAGGGGGCGCCCCGTATTCTAAAGCCTGGAGCAGATGGGAGAGCAATTTCACATCTTCCTAAAATTCAAAAGATAATTGAGTTTAAATATATACTGAAGGTCTACTGAGTGCCATACACTAGGCTTAGGGAAAATAAAAGTTGATTTAAAAAAATACCTTAACATGACTTAACTAATAATAACTCATTGGGAAAGTGTAAGAAAATATCTTAATAGGTTTACAATTTAGCAAGGGAATGCAAGTCAGATGATTATAACACGTAGAAAAATGGCTCGTGCTCAGTAAACGCAGCTATTACTGTACTGATAACACAAACAGAGTAAGCCCAATCAAGGAGGTAGAGATGTAGATTCAGAAAGGCAGGATGAAAAGCAGGAAACTGTCCTGTCAGAGACCAAGAGAAGAGGACACCAGTAAGAGGGCAACATTGTTTAATGCTGCTGGGAGGTGGGGGAGCTTATAGGCTAAGAAGAGCCCAAACGTAGGTACATGAAACTGTGTAAGTTTCATGGGACAGTATGTATAGAAATGTTGAAAGTGTGTGCAAGTGGTTCTCCAACCAGCAAGCTGCAAACAGATGCCAGCCTCACACTTAGGGCTTTTTTGGTCTGGTATGGACCAAGGCACCAGTGAGTTTTTGTTGTTTTTAATGCTTTCCCAGTGATTTGATTCTAATGTACATCAGGGCTGAGAACCACTCGTGTTCAGGGAAGAAGCAGAAGCAATGTGTTTTTACTGACTCTTTTAAAAAGTCCGACAATGAAAGGAATGAAAAAGATAGCCTGAAAACTGGTGATTGGAGGCTTTCCTGTGACAGGAGAAAAGTTAACAGATTTTACAATGCCTTTAAGGCTAAAGGGAGAGTCTGACAGTGTGAACTCTCCAATCCTGCTCTCACATATAAAGTTCTTCCATTCTACCTCACACCTGTTAATGTCACAAAATGGTCATTTAGGACCATACCTCTTGGACACCTTTTCCTTCCTGAAATCTATCCTAGAGCCTTCTACAGAATCACCAACTGCAACTTCCTAGGTTTGCATCTGTACAGACTCTTCTTTTTCTTTTTAAAATCTTCATTATCTAATTCTCTATCACCAAATTATACCCTCCACTTTAAATATAGCTAAAGTAGTATCTATTAAGTGATATAAAATCCTTTCAAACTTCTTGTTCTCTACATTATCAACATTTTCAGTACTGCATCATTTTTTGAGCAGTGTTGTGATTAGGAGCTTAGGTTAAAGAGCTGCCCTGCCTGGATTTGAATCCCGGCTCTGCTTACCTCCATACTGTATGACTTTGGCAAATTAAGTAATGTGCCTTAGTTTCTCATCTTTAAAATAGGCAGAATAAGAATATCTATCTCATAAAGTATTAAATAGTTGGGAAAGGCAGGGTGGGAGAAAAAAAGATTAAAAAAATAGTTGGGAGATTAAATTAAAAACCTGTTATTATTTTCCAAGTCCTACATTGAAGGTAGAGAGATAAGCTGAAGCTATTTTGTATCTAGTGAATCCTCCATTCATAATAAATGTTTAACAAAACTCACAAATACTCTGGAAAAAAAATAAGCCCAGGTCAGAATGACGTTTTTTACCTTTAGTAATGTTGCCAGGATGTAACGCTGTAGCTCTGCATCGTGAATTCGGATAGAGCCACCTCCTATCTCACTGCCATTTAAAACCAAGTCATAGTGTTGGCTACGGACCTAGAAGAGTCACAGAGCCTTTATGTTAAAGAAAATTTCTGGCTTTCTGTTCTATAGGTTGAAGATGGTATGCTACTTGGAGACAATGTATTAACTATTGGCTCAACCCCCACAATTTCTTCTGGGGCTTCCAGAACTGGGTCCTAGCTATCTTCAGCGTGTGAAATCTGCAGTTCTTTACCATTTTTACACATTTCCTTTTTATTTGGAAATACAGATTTGGTGGTACCTTTTCAGGCTCAGAGCACAGGAGGTGGATGTCACTGGGGTGGGGAGCAGTAAATGGGTGGTGGGTAGACTCCAGTTCTCTGGGATTTTCCTCCTTGGGAAGGAAGAGAGGGAAATCCACTATCCAAAGGAAAGAGAACAGAGATGTGTCACGGAGGATCATTCCTCTCATTTCTAGAAGATCAGCACATTCCAGTCGTAATTTTCCCATCAAAGAGCACTGCAAACAGAAGACACAAACATTGAGTTAACTTGTTTTTTTTCTTTCTTTTTTTTTTTTGAAACACAATATCGCTCTGTTGCCTGGGCTAGAGTGCAGGCATCCTTATATCTCACTGCAACCTCCCACTCCTGGACTCAAGGGATCCTCCTGCCTCAGCCTCCCAAGTAGCTGGGACCACAGGCATGTATCACAATGCCTGGCTAACTTTTTCTATTTTTAGTAGAGGTGGGGTCTTGCCGTTGCTCAGGTTGGTCTCAAACTTCTGACCTGAAGTGATCCTCCTGTCTCAGCCTCGTGGATTGCTAGGATTACAGACATGAGCCACCACACCCGGCCCCTGAGTTAACTTCTTGACAGAGTAGGCAGCAAATGACACAACCTGGATTCTGAAGCCAGGCCATTTTCTGATTAAGACATAGGATGCTCTTTGCCTCAGGAGGGATCTGAGGATGATCTGACTGCAACATGGTTGAGAACAATTGTCAAACTCTGCCAACTGGGTGAGCACCTGATAATATAGTGATTAAGAGCACAGGGATCAGAGCTTCACAGACCTGAGTCTGAATCTAGTAAGTTTGGCTACTTACTAACTTCTCTATACCCTTTTCCATAGTAAAATGGGGATAGAAATACTCCAAAAGACTGTTGTGAAGCTGAAGTGAGATAAGGTACATAAGGTGCAGGACTTGACAAGGTATGTGAAAGGCAGCTGTTCTGATTATTTCCTTAGGGCTCTGGAAGGGCTGTGGCGAGGATTTGATGGGTGGCTGGCATGCAGCTAATGTTCAGTAAATGTTGGCTATTATCATCGGCAGTATGCATTAAAGGTTCAAAAGAATGTGAATTTTGGAACCAGATTTAGTTAGAAATCTCCCTCTACTTCTTAGTTGTGTGAATGTGAGCAAATTTTTAACCTCTGTGACCTAGATTCTTACTTTTAAAATAGCAACAGTATAAGTACTTCTCTCATAGGGTTGGCCCAAGGATTAAATGAGTTAATATATATTAATACAAAGAGCTTAGAACAGGATGTGTGTGGCAAATAGGAAGTACTTAGTAAGTGCTAACTATGTTGTGCAGAGCTTCCCTGAGAAACGACAATCAGAATAGTGATACATGCCTGGAGACATGAATAGAGTGTCACTTTGTGGCTCATTCTATCTTCCACTGAAATATCCCCACATAGGGCACCTTCAGTATGCCATTTTCAGAATGCCAATGTTATTCCTCATAAGTCTGGTTTTAGCTTTCTTTCAAGGAAGGCCCAGTAGAAATTGGAACCATACCTCCCTGAGAAAGGAACACTAGCATGTTTTGTCCTACTAAGAAAACGTTTGATAGTCAAATTAATTTGTAGCAGGTATATAAAATCCCAAACTTTTTAAAGAAATACATTCATAATACAATTTATAATTACATAGCTTTCTTCACTTTCTTATTACAGGGGAATTGAAAGACAGTGGAATACATTTAGCTTTGAAGCTGAACTCTGAAACTTTTCCTTTGGAAAAACCAATGATAAATAAGTGCAAATATAAATAAGAAGAATGGACTTGATACAGTATTAATTAGACACTATTATTTTAAAAAACTATATACTAAAGTGAAGGAATGAATTTATACCATGCTTGATTTCTATAGAATATTTTCAATATTCATGGTTTTTTTTTTTTTGCTAAACATCCTGTTTTTCTTTCTTTTTTTTCTTTTTAGAGACAGAGTCTCCCTCTGTCGCCCTGGGTGGAATAAAGTGGCATCATCATAGCTCACTGCAACCTCCAACTCTTGGGTTTAAGTGATCCTCTTGCTTTAGCCTCCCAAGTAGCGACTACAGGCGGCTGCCACCACGCCTGGCTAATTTTTAATTTTTTTGTAGAGATGGGTTCTCACTATTGCTCAGGCTAGTCTTAAGAACTCCTAAGTTTAAGTGATTCTCCCGCCTCAGCTTCCAAGAGGGCTAGGATCACAGGTGTAAGCCACTGTGCCTGGCCCTTAAACATCCTATAATGCACATTAATATCATGTTTGACTTTGGTATATTTTACGAAGATCCCTAAAGCTAAATTTAGTCTTCCATATATGTCCCCTGAAGAATGGTGATTTAGCCAGTGTGCATGATAGCACTTACCACCTACAGCTGCTGCTCTTGAGGAAAAATGGTCCCACCTTGACCAAGGGTGTCTGCCACCCACCAGCCGCTCCAGTGGTCTGATCTGTCTCTCCACAATTTTAGGAATGCATTATGTACAAAAGTCTGAGACTACCAAATTTTGTTCATCTGTAAAACCTTGAAAATGAAATATTTTTTCATGGTCATAAAACTAATACCAATAGCTACCTAAGTGGCTTTCCTAATCAGGATCAGATCTAATTTGTGTGAATAATGACAATGGAGGCTGGTAGCTGATGAAAAAACCTCTAGTTTCCATACAGTGCATTATAAAGCACTGAAAGATTTATGCAGAACAGCCCCATTATATGAGTTGACAAACAATTTCAAATATGTACTATATACACAGGAGAAGAAAGGCATCATTCATTATCAACAGTATATATGCTTGGAGGTAATTTTCTTACTGCTTTCTTGTGCTCTCCTGCAGTTAGGAGGATCACATCTTCCTCTTGGATCTCCATTAGTCTGGTTAATTCCAATCTTTGCTCCTCCATTATAAACTTAGCAACCGGAGAATTCCAGTTTCTATTCGTTTTCAGGAATACAGGCAAGACTTCCTGTGACAAAGAAAAAGACTTACATTTTTTTTAAAAAGGCAGGACTTATTTTCTTATAGTATAAATATTTTTTGTTCCCAAAAGAGAATTTACATGAGATTACCTCTATTCCTGCCCCAAACACCTTCAAAATGACACTAAAGGAATTTAAAAATGTAATTTTACCACAATGAAAAAAAAAAAAAAGAATGAAGTATTGGGAAGAGGGAGGAGTATAAGCAGAGAAGAGATTCCTGCAACTTTTTGGCAGATTGTAAGTGAATAGAGTAAGGAAAGAGTAAAGCAGCAAGATGCAGGAAGCTCTGGCCTAGAGGACAATGGAGGTGGCGTCAGCATAAGAAGGAACTGATGTTACCCTACAGAATCTGGAGAGGCTCAGGACTCTTAAGCCTTGAGTTACCAGGATGACAGCCAGGTGGTCTTGCTGTTCACCCCAAATTAAACCTAACCATATTTACAAAGCGTCTCCAAGTACTCTGTGCTTCCAACTAGCTTTTAAGATGCCACATTCTTAAATATATGCAGAGAACTACTAACAACCACCACACACTGAAAAAACTGCAGTATTTACTAAAAAACAAAAACAAAAAAACCCAACCAAGATAAACATAAAAAATGACCCTGGAGAAAAGAGATAATTATTTAGGGACCAAAAGAGAACTTGAATGACTTGAATCCTCAAAGGTACTCAAAAAGATTTTCTTTCAATAAAACCAGAATAAGATGAAATGAAAAGAGCTACTGGGAAATAAAAATATGACTTCTGACTTATGAAAAAAAATTCAGTGGAAGAGCTGAAGAAATCTGGAAAACAGAATAAACAAGACAATGGAAATGATACAGAATAAAAAAAAAAGCCATATAAGTAAAAGGGTTCAACATACAACTAATAGAAATTCCAGAAAGAGACTAGAGAAAATGATGAGGTCAAAAACAATTAGATAATAAAAGAATTTTCTACAGATAAAAGACATAGCCTTCATACTGAAAGGGCCCTTCAAGTGTGCAACACATTGAATAAAAAATGATCCAAAGCTACACAAACTGTGAAATTTCATAATATCAAGAATCAGGGCCAGGCACGGTGGCTCACGCCTGTAATCCTAACACTCTGGGAGGCCAAGGCAGGTGGATTGCTCAAGGTCAGGAGTTCGAAACCTGCCTAAGCAAGAGCGAGACCCCATCTCTACTATAAATAGAAAGAAATTAATTGGCCAACTAATATATATAGAAAAAATTAGCCGGGCATGGTGGCGCATGCCTGTGGTCCCAGCTACTTGGGAGGCTGAGGCAGGAGGATTGCTTGAGCCCAGGAGTTTGAGGTTGCTGTGAGCTAGGCTGACACCACGGCACTCACTCTAGCCTGGGCAACAAAGCGAGACTCTGTCTCAAAAAAAAAAAAACAAAACCAAAAAAACCCAAAAACTAATGATAGCTCAAGAGTTTAAGCAATTATTAGTTAAAAATATTGGATCGCCATAAGGAAAAAACTGGACTTAATTAACATATTACCTGATTAAAATGGTCAGCTGCAAATTTTTGGATGGATTCAATGTCTCTCCTTTTTAAGTATTTCTGATGAAAGAAAATAAAAGTAAACTTGTCAAGATAATACTTAGCTTCATAAACATGTTTGTGATATCAAAGGAGACATAAATATATTTTGTGTCTTTCCAATACAATAGTGGGATATAATAAAAATTTAATTTGTCCTGCCAAATGACGAATTTTTAAAGCTTATTACAGGACTTATTTTTTCCCCTCAATCATACAAGTCTTACTGGAAATAGCTATCATTGTATTCCAAAGAAGACCCTGTATATGTAATATGTAGGATAAATATTCAAAATGAGTTTCTACAACTGAATTATAAAAGAAAAACAACTTTCAGATTAGTAAGAGGATTTGGAATTTGATTATTTCAGATTTCTTAAAACTCTTTACATCTTTTTCTAAATTAGATTATTTTGGATTTCTTAAAATCCTTGTAACTTACTTTTTCTAAATTATCTCAGTGTTTTTCTAAATGAGACACTATGGTTATTATATTATGTAGCTTTGAAATGATTCTACGTACATAGTTTGAAGTTTTGACATTTTAGAGTATATTCCCCCTCCCTTCGAGAGTGTGGTGTCTTATCAGATCTGTGTGTGATAACCTGAAGTGAACCCACTCTTCCCCTGGGAATGTTACCTCAAACCTTACTAGACCACCACATGTGAATTACCTCAACTACTGGACTTCAAAAACATATACAAACTCAAGAGTTTGACAGACACTTTGACAGTGTATGCTGTGACGGGTTGCTCTCTGGCAGCTGCTTCTCTGGACTCTGAGACAAGGCAACACCCTGTTAACCTTGGAGCTAATCTCACCCATCCTCACTGGTACCACCCTCCAGCATCTAGGGACCTTACAGGTAGTCTACGTTGTGGTGGGCAAACCAGCTTCTCCTGAGAACTCCTCATGTAAAGTTACACCTCAAACTTTAATTATTAATAGTTTTTACTTTCCACAGAGGCAGAGGCCTGCTTCCATTCTAATTCACCAACTAGACTTTAATACTTTTGGAACTCACTCCCTATGTGGTTAACGTACCTTGTCTATTGAATATATTTCCTGTGAGGCTTGTTTATGTCATTCTCCCCTGCAAGCATCGTGAACCTAAGAAAAAATTCTCCTTGTATGGAAATAAACTGTGTGATTTGTGAAATCATACTTTCATCATCTCCTTATTTCCGCCATACATAACACATCATTAACTACATTCATGGGACATTTAACTGAGTATGGGAGGTAATAAAAAGGTGAAAACATGATTCACATACCCACACTTCTTATATCTACTCAGGGAAAAACAGACATACTCAAAATGGGGTAGACACAGTATGTTATGCCGAGCTCACTTGAACACATTTGTTATATTTGGACTACAGTATGGACACCACACTATTTTCCACTGAATACATGAAGTAAATAGAAAGTAGTGAAACTGAGTTCTCACCCTATTCCGAATATACTCATCTGCTTATGTATCCAAATGAGTACAGTCTTCCAAAATCATAATCTTCTACAAAATATGTCTGGAATGCCTCTTATTAAATTACTTTCAAAGCAGGTATACTAACTACAGAAAACAGATGTGTCTCATTGCCTTAGAGTCAATGCTTGCTCAGCTCAGCCATTCTCTCTCTTTTCTACCCCCACTTACTTCTTTTCCTTCTTGCTTTTTTAGTTCTACCTCTTCTTCCCCTGTTACTAATGCAGTTGAGAAGAGAACCCTCAAAAGGCCAAGAATCAACATGTAATGCCTATGCTGGAACTGATGTGGAGTCCAGAGCTTTTGGACAAACTGAGTCTGGAGACAGAATACTATTATTTTACGCTCATAAAATATTCACGATGAAATGATCCCAAATGAAGTATATGAGTACTTTATAGCATTGTTTAAAAGGTTAAAAAAGCCCTAGATCTTAAATATAAACCGATACTCATAAAGTTTTATTGTTTTATACTTAAGAGTTTTAGGGACACTTTTAGACTTTATATAAACATATATTATTATTTAGAGGTAAGTGTCTTTCTGAACATTCTATTTTTTTAATTTTTAATATTTGAAATTTCTTTCTTTTTTTGAGATCATATATATATATTTATTTCGGCACATTATGGGGGTACAAATGTTTAGGTTACGTGTGTTGCCTCCCCCCCATTTTTTTTTTTGCAGCTTTAGTTTTATTTTTTTATTTTATTTTAGCATATTATGGGGGTACAAGTGTTAAGGTTACTTATATTGCCCATGCCCCCCTCCCCTCTCGAGTAAGAGCTTCAAGCATGTCCATCCCCCAAACGTTGCACATCTTACTCCTTGTGGTTGTATATACCCCTCCCCTTCTCTCCCCTCCCACCTCCCCTTTTTTTTATAGCACTAACTAAACATGCTCATTAAGCATACATTCTAGAGAAAACACAGAATCATGCTTCACTTACTGCTCCTTCAGGGACACACATGGCTTTGATGGTTCCTTGGGGTTTACTAAGTGCATCTTGAAGAAATCCAATCTCTGTGTTCCTAAACTTATCACTGATATCTATAATCTGGAAAATGGGTAACAAAAGGGGTAACTAAACATGAAGAAAAGATTTTAGAAAGAATAGTTTTAATAACATTCAAACATTTGGTAAGTTAACATTTATAGACTGTGTTCATAGAGTGTTTACCATGGGCTGAGCACTAAGATGAGTGTTTTACACATATATATGTAAGAATATAATCCCCATTTCATAGATGAGAAAAGTAAGGCATAGAGAAGAAAGTAACTTGCTCAAGATGACACAGCTAGTAAGTGGCAGAGCCAGAATTGAACCCAAGTACTCTGACTTAAGAACCACCATTCCACAAAAGGAAGAAACAAGGAGTAGTTAAGCTGGCAGCTATAAGAAGGGAGTTATGATTTTTGTGTATTACATATTTTTCATTCTAAGAACTGAACAATGACTATTCATATACCAGGCAAAATTTCTAAGGAATGTGTACTGAATACAGCTTTACAGAGATCAAGGGATATGGCTCTCTAAGAGCAAATAATGAGAGGCCTGGTAATGAATGGCTCTATATAAATTCTACCTTAGACCTTAAATACTTATAGGTACTAATAATTTGAATAAATGTTTTCATAGCTTGAGTTCTTTATAGAACAGGACAACAAATAATCTTTGCCTTCCAAGTACCATTTTGGCTTTAAAAAAATTGAAGAGAATAGTTTTTCCTTTCAAGTTACCATTCATATAATCATATAATCAATAACTTGTAAGTAATAAAAACTTTAGAGCAAGAATCTGACTTTCAGAAATGGGTCTTGGAATACAGTAGACAAGTACCTTCATTCCAAAGCGAGTATCAGGTTTATCAGTTCCATAGGTGGCCAATGCCTCAGCAAAAGTCATAGAAGGAAAAGGAACCAGCAAAGGATCTTTGTCGTTGGGCCAAGAATACTGGAGTAAACCCTCAATTAAACTCTGAATCCCAGACTGGTCTACAAAAGACATCTCTATGTCAATCTGAAACCAAAATGATATATGGAAACTAACTTGAATAGCCACAATATATACATATTTACATATTTTTCTACTGTTAAATTATCATAGGCTTCTGCATATAAATATTTAATATGTGGAAAGGATATAAATATTATTGTACATCTGTTTTATGTCAGGCACTGTGCTAATGCCTCTCATATATCAACTTGTTTGGTTTCCACAACTATTGCATGGCTCAGGCTCAGAGAGGCTAAGTAACCTGCTTGTGTTTGTGCAGTAAGCAGTTACGCTACATTTGATCCCAGGTCTGTCTAACTCCAAAGCTTAACATTCTTTCACTTTATAACACTGATTAATATACTATCATACATAAACCAAATCAAAATAGCTTTGATAAGTCCACAGATTAAACATCCATATATAGAGTTTTTGGCTCTTTTTTTTTGAGATAGAGTCTCGCTCTGTTGCCCAGGCTAGAGTGTCGTGGCATCAGTCTGGCTCACAGCAACCTCAAACTCCTGGGCTCAAGCAATCCTTCTGCCTCAGCCTCCCAAGTAGCTGGGACTACAAGCATGCACCACCATGCCTGCCTAATTTTTTCTATTTTTGGTAGAGACGGGGTCTTCCTTTTGCTCAGGCTGGTCTCAAACTCCTGAGCTCAAACGATCCACCTGCCTTGGCCTCCCAGAGTGCTAGGATTATAGGCATGAGCCAACATGCCTGGCCGAGTTTTTGGCTCTTAATATACAAGAGATCTGTTTCAAGAACTTTATCATATCATGAACATTAAAACACTGTAGAAGGGGCCAGGTGCAGTGGCTCAAACTACTGAAGGAATCTCTGGCATTCCTCAGTTGATGACCACATTCTTTACGAAAAGGACACATGAAATAGATCAAAAATTGAATATTTAGTACCACAATTGCAGGTTGATTAAATATCTGACAGATAGGCCAGGCGCGGTGGCTTACGCCTGTAATCCTAGCACTCTGGGAGGCCAAGGCGGGCGGATTGCTCGAGGTCGGGAGTTCGAAACCAGCCTGAGCGAGACCCCGTCTTTACCAAAAATAGAAAGAAATTAATTGACCAACTAAAAAATATATATATATACAAAAAATTAGCTGGGCATGGTGGTGCATGCCTGTAGTCCCAGCTACTTGGGAGGCTGAGGCAGTAGGATCGCTGAGCCCAGGAGTTTGAGGTTGCTGTGAGCCAGGCTAATGCCACGGCACTCACTCTAGCCTGGGCAACAAAGTGAGACTCTGTCTCAAAAAAAAAAAAAAAAAAAAAATCTGACAGATAAAATGCAATGAAAAGTAATGTATATAAAATTACTACCCTGGTCTTGAAAATACTTGGCTGTAGTAAGCCTGAATGTATAAGAAACAAGTGACTATAATTTAGTACCTGAGTAAACTCTGGCTGTCTGTCTGGTTTTGAACCTTCATCTCGATAACATCGGGCAACCTGAAAATATCTACAATTGAAAAATAGCATTAATTGAGTCATAATTCTAGGAAGACACATACGCTTTTCCCCAAAGCTTATGGTAATGTATGCTGTGAAATAAATTGATAATGACACCTAAAAACATGAAATATTCTCATTTTTAAATGATGTTTTAATCTAATCTGCTACACAGATGACCCATGAGAAGTTAACTATTCTATATTTTGTTTTCAAAATATACATTGGCACCTTTGGATATTCATATGTTAGACTGGCATGCAAATCAGTCCATGCTTTTTTGTTTTTTTGAGGCAGAGTCTCACTCTGTTGCCCGGGCTAGAGTGCCATGGCATCAGCCTAGCTCACAGGAACCTCAAACTCCTGGGCTCAAGCAATCCTACTGCCTCAGCCTCCTGAGGAGCTGGGACTACAGGCATGTGCCACCATGCCTGGCTAATTTTTTCTATATATTTTTAGTTGGCCAATTAATTTCTTTCTTTTTTTTTTTTTTAGTAGAGACAGGGTCTCACTCTTGCTCAGGGTGGTTTCAAACTCCTGACCTTGAGCGATCCACCCACCTCGGCCTCCCAGAGTGCTAGGATTATAGGTGTGAGCCACCGCACCTGGCCAATGCTTCTTTTTTTTTTTTTTTGAGACAGAGTTTCACTTTGTTGCCCAGGCTAGAGTGAGTGCCGTGGCGTCAGCCTCGCTCACAGCAACCTCAAACTCCTGGGCTCAGCAATCCTGCTGCCTCAGCCTCCCAAGTAGCTGGGACTACAGGCATGCGCCACCATGCCCGGCTGATTTTTTTTTTCTAGATATATCAGTTGGCCAATTAATTTCTTTCTATTTATAATAGAGACAGGGTCTCGCTCTTGCTCAGGCTGGCCCCGAACTCCTGACCTCGAGCTATCCGCCCACCTCGGCCTCCCAGAGAGCTAGGATTACAGGCTTGAGCCACCGCGCCCGGCCTTTTTTTTATTAAAAAAATTTTTTTTCACATCTATGCTTCTTCACATATACTCTTTTGCTTCAGCCAAAGTGAAATACTTATTGCTTCATGAATACACTTGAGCCTTCCTGTGCTATGCCATTCCAGTTCTCGTCTTCACTTGCTGAAATGCAGCTCTGTTCCTGAAGGTCTAGCTCACAAAGTGTTCTATAATATTTCACCAAATGATATAATTTCAAACCTCTTAATACTTAGTTTGTAAATATCAATACATTTATATTTTGGTTTGTATCAGTTTGTTTTATTCACTATCCTATTCTGCCTTATTGTCTCATTAACAACGTAAGAGCAGAACTTATCTTTTTTTTTTTTAATTCCCTGCCACATCCATTAACACAGAGCTTTTTACATGGTGACCTCCCAATAAATCTTTACCAAATAATGACTACATATTGTGAGGATATTTTGTAAGTATTCTTCAATTTTCTAACTTATAAATTAGTTATAAATTTTCTAACTTTCTCTGTCCCTAGAGGTCTAGCTCACAAAGTTTTCTGTAATATTTCCCCAAGTGATAATAATATCAAACCTATTAATACTTAGTTTGTAAATCTTAATATATTTATATTTTGGTTTATATTATAGTTGGTTTTATTCACTATCCTATTCTGCCTTACTGGTCTCATCAACTCCTGAAGAGTAGAACCTATTTTTTTTTTTTAAATTTCCTGCTACATCCGTTAACGTAGAGCTTTGTACGTGACTGGCGGCCCAGTAAATCTTTACTTAATGATGACTACACATTGTGAGGGTATTTTGTAAGTATTCTCTAAACTCTCATAAAATTTACTAACTTTTCCTTAAGAGATCAGACAATTTTGTGTTTCCTGTTCCCCTTTCTTTCTTTTTCCCTTTTCTGTTTCTGACAACTGCTGGCACAAAAAAAGCTTACCTGTCTAAACCGCCAACCATCAGAAGCTGCTTAAACTGTTGAGGACTCTGAGGGAGAGAATAAAACTTTCCAGGTTCCCTGGACGGCACTAAAAACTCTTTGGCACCCTTTTAAAGAGAGAAAGGGAGAGGAAAGAGACGTAATTAAAGAATAAAGTTCTCGTAACGACAGAGATAATTTCTTGCTCATCTTTTTTTTCCTTAATGTTTACATAGTCTAATTTTATTTATTTACTTTCAGTTGGTGTGTGTGTATGTACACACACACACATATATATATTTTATTTCAGAATATTAAGGAGGTACAAATGTTTTTTATAATACTTAAGTTGTAGCTTTTAGTGTGCCCATCACCTGAATAATGTTCATTGTAGGTTTTTACCCTTCCCCTCCTCCCCCTTCCCCCGTTGCTCATCTAGTAGCCCCAAAAAAGGCTTGCATATAATAGGCTTTAAATACCACTTATACATGATGGTATTAAATTTATGCTTGTTGAAATGAATTCCAAATCCTGTTACTACCTGAATGAATTTTGCACATTATTTCCTATCCAAGTAATTCCTAACTGCTTTTTTAAATTAAACTGTACTTTTATTAGTCCATATATTGGATAAATAGATATCAATGTTTGCAAATGTCAGCTCTCAATGAACAAGGGATTTGTTTTTAAGGAACCAATTCATTAAAGATTTGCTTCAATATGCCTCAAGGGAAAGAAAACTCCTATGGAATAAAATTCTGACTCAAAATACTGATCCAAATCATTTTATCAATTCTTTTTTTTTTTTTTTTTTTTGAGACAGAGTCTCACTTTATTGCCCAGGCTAGAGTGAGTGCCATGGCGTCAGCCTAGCTCACAGCAACCTCAAACTCCTGGGCTCAAGCAATCCTCCTGCCTCAGCCTCCCGAGTAGCTGGGACTACAGGCATGGCCACCATGCCCGGCTAATTTTTTCTATATATATTTTAGTTGGCCAATTAATTTCTTTCCATTTATAGTAGAGACGGGGTCTCGCTCTTGCTCAGGCTGGTCTCGAACTCCTGAGCTCAAACGATCCACCCACCTTGGCCTCCCAGAGAGCTAGGATTACAGGCGTGAGCCACCGCGCCCGGCTCATTTTCTCAATTCTTAAGAAAACCTAGTTAATGTGACCATCCCGAGGCAGTAAATAAAATAAAATAAAAATAAAAGCAGACCAAGTAAACATAAAAGCAAAGTGGTCTAGTTTTACAACTAATACAACGTTATGAGTAGAAGGATTGAAGGAATTACATACTCCTGGGGTCCTCTTAAATAATGTTGGGGTCTCTATATCCACAAACCCTAAAAGGAGAGAAACATTATAATTTAGTAGACAGGAATATGGAATTTGTCAAATATGATGTCTATAATATAGTACAACAAATCTGAGGCTCCCTTTTAATTAGAAATTTTGGCTGAAATAAGCTACTAAGCCTACTCATACTCGTTACAAATCCAAGAAGGAAGAGGAAGATTTTCATAAAATCATACTCTGTTCAGAAAGTTGATACCTTTGACATGAAATAATTCTAAGTATTTTGATGGATTCTTGTCTATTGAACTATTCCGGTTTTTTAAATGTTCTGCCAGTGTAGCAAAAATAATACAAATATAGCAGGAAAAACCCAGGACTGATTGACGTGTTTAGTTTAATTCACATGACATTTTTGAGCTCCAAAAAATGATATATAAGAATGATAAAGAATTAAAAAAACTTACAGAAACAACGAAAGGGCTCTCCCAGGCCGGGCATGGTGGCTCACGCCTGTAATCCTAGCACTCTGGGAGGCCGAGGTGGGCGGATAGCTCGAGGTCAGGAGTTCGGGGCCAGCCTGAGCAAGAGCGAGACCCTGTCTCTATTATAAATAGAAAGAAATTAATTGGCCAACTGATATATCTAGAAAAAAAAAATCAGCCGGGCATGGTGGCAGATGCCTGTAGTCCCAGCTACTCAGGAGGCTGAGGTAGCAGGATCGCTTGAGCCCAGGAGTTTGAGGTTGCCGTGAGCTAGGCTGACACCACGGCACTCACTCTAGCCTGGGCAACAAAGTGAGACTCTGTCTCAAAAAAAAAAAAAAAAAAAAGAAAGGGCTCTCCTGCCTTCAATAAATGACAAGAAACACTACATTAAACAACGTTATTGCCATTATCATCTTTAAAAGAATGTGTGTGTAATCCAATAGGAAACTAGTTAACAAATTATGCTATAGGGCAAAAACTATACATTGAGTGAATTCCAGACTTCTGGTAACATCTGACTCAATGAGGCTAAGGGGAGGATACAATAAAACTGTCGAATAAAACAGAAGAGATGCTAAAAAGTCCTAAAGAATGCTCAGGTATCATTTCCCTTACCATGCAGATTACAGAGATATTCCCGCATTTTCATGACCATCTGGGACCTCAGTCGCAGGTTATACTGCATTTGGAAACTACGCAAGTCTAAGTAGCGATACTGTAAACGAAGAGTCTCTGTTTTCTAAATAAATAAAAAGATTTTTATATTTAAATATTTTCTGAATATTAGAAAGATAACTATCTTTAGACACAGAGTTTGAACCTTCAAAAACTAAATTTAGGTCAGGTGGGGAGGGGTTACAAAAAAAAACCAGCAACTAAATTTAGCTCCCATCATCAAGTGGCCCACTGGTATGCTGTTTCCATTTGTGTGTATATTGCCATCCTTCAAGCCTACAAACTTTTAAGTTTGTTACTAGTACAGATTTTAGATTTTTTACTACTTGTTGTTATTAACATTACCCTTCACTGACTGAAATTTGCCTACTTTACTAAACATTTATCTATTCATTTAAGCCTATACTGGAGTCTTGAAAAAAAATTTAAAGATTTCAAAGATCTTTTAAAAAGATACACCAGACAGCCTGGCATGGTGGTGCACGCCTGTCACACCAGGAGGTGGGAGGCTGAAGTGGGAAGATGGCTTGAGCCCAGGAGTTTGAAGCAAGTCTGGGCAATGTAGCAAGACTCCGTCTCTAAAAAAGATATACCAGAGTAAAAAGCAGTTATCATTTTATTACCTGAATGGGACACAGATTACAAGCAAAAGGAATGCCAGGGGATGGCAGAAAGAATCTCTATGACTGTACTAGTAGGGACACAGAAAGTTTACTTATTTTCAAGGCTGTAAATCCCTGCATCCCTATTTGAGCTGAGAACTTTAAAAAAAGAAAAGAAAAAGTCCTTTCCCCTGGAATAGCTAATTTTTTTGATACTAGAAACAGAAATAAGAAATATCTATAACTTCTCTTTCTAAATGCTTATCTGGGAAAAACTGTATATTTTATTTTTCACAATAAGGTCAACTCTGTGATTATATTGCTCCTTCTAATTAAAGAATTAAGTATTGGGAACTAAAATATAAGACTAAATGGCTACATAATTTAAAAATCCCTTAATCGATCAGTTTAAAATTAAGTATATGCAAGGTATGTACAATTGTGACAAAGCTGAAAAACATCTGGGTGTACTTAGTGTGTCTAGCTCCATCAATCCCTCAAACTTTGGCAAAAAACATCCTAAATCACAGTAATCCTACTTACATTTATACACATGAGAAGTCAAGAGCTGCTCTAAGCACACATTTTATCTCTGTTAGAGGCTTAAACTTAATAGGTGCAGGATCCCCTAAGCTGTTTGGCCATTTCCAAGCTAGACCTAAATTGTCTTTCAAAATATTAAACATAAACAAAAAACCTGAATAATTATAACACCTTAAGTCTTAAAAGATATAATCACATTTTGACCTTTCTGAAAAACAGTCCAAGTGTTTAGGGACTGCAACATTAACTATTGCTATTTAAGAACAGTTCATCAAGAAATTATAGAACAGAATAATTCATGACATGTCTATAATAAAATGTTTCATTTTATAGAAGTTAAACTTTTTCTTTAAAAAATTCTGAAAATACTTTATTCATCATCAACATCATTTTCCAGATACTCTATTTTATTAATAAAATGGGATAGTACCTTCACAAAGTCCTTAATTTCAAAGGGCAGCTTCTTGCAGGGATTCAGAAGCTTAGCTGTTTTGACTTTGATTTCAATCTCACCTGTTGGCATTTTCTTAAAGAGACAGAGAGACTTATTTTTAAAAATCACTCATCAGAACATGTACAAAATGCACATTTGTAAAGCACATGCATTTATTTACATATGTAAAATGCACAGGTCCTTATAGTATATAATCTAAAGCATAAATGTCTACGTATGACTTTGATATTCTTAGGTCTATCGGTGGTTGATGTGCTCAGACATCAACAAATATTAGCATGCATTTGTCAACATCAACAAATGTCTTAGCATGAGCATATTTATATAGGTACATGTGTTTGTGGTGAAGACTATGAACTCTGTGGAACTTACTGAGCTTTAGCACCTAATGTCCAGTAGGTGCTCAGTCTAAGCTGTCTGAATGTGTACACAGACAGGGCAAATGCATACAAGCAAAATTTACAAAGACAGTTTCTAAACTACTAACTGGATTTTCTTGTCCTGGAGGTCGGGAAATGACTGTCCCAGACACTTGCACCACAGACTCCACAGGGGCTTCACATAAAATCTTCTTCACAGAGGCAGCCGACTACAGAACAAGAGTGGAAAAGAGTTCCAAGAAACAAATGCACTTCCAGGCATCTTCAGTAACTTAAGTCTATGGTTTTAAAAAACATTAATTACAGCTTAATTACCATAAATGCTGGAACTGACCTTAATGACTTTATGACAGAAGTTATAAATTGCATCCCCATTTTGACGCCATGTAATAAAGCAAGTAAAATTATTAGTTAAGGCCGGGTGCGGTGGCTCAAGCCTGTAATCCTAGGTCTCTGGGAGGCCAAGGGGGGCGGATCGTTTGAGCTCAGGAGTTCGAGACCAGCCTGAGCAAGTGCGAGACCCCATCTCTACTATAAATAGAAAGAAATTAATTGGCCAACTAATATATATAGAAAAAATTAGCCGGGCATGGTGGCACATGCCTGTAGTCCCAGCTACTTGGGAGGCTGAGGCAGCAGGATTGCTTGAGCCCAGGAGTTTGAGGTTGCTGTGAGCTAGGCTGACGCCACGGCACTCACTCTAGCCTGGGCAATAAAGAGCTTTCAAAAACCTTCCTTAAAAGAAAATAAGGAGAAGGATGATTGTTATTAATGCAAATAAGTCCCACATACTATTAATTAATTAATTACAGAGTCTGGCTCTGTCCCCTAGGTTAGAGTGCCGTGGCATCAGCCTAGCTCATAGCAACCTCAAACTCCTGGGCTCAAGTGATCCTCCTGCCTCAGCCTCCCGAGTAGCTGGGACTACAGGCATGTGCCACCATGCCTGGCTAATTTTATGTATATATATATATATATATTTGTGTGTGTATATATATATATATATATATATATAGTTTTTTAGTTGTCTAGATAATTTCTTTCTATTCTTAGTAGAGATGGAGTTTCACTCTTGCTCAGGCTGGTCTCGAACTCCTGACCTTAAGCTATCCTCCCGCCTCGGTCTCCCAGAGTGCTAGGATTACAGGTGTGAGCCACCACGCCTGGCCTGTCCCACATACTCTAAAGGCAACTGGCTCCAGGGTTAGTCTTAGGAGCAGTTAACTTCAACAGCAATAACGAGTCCAAAGTGAAAGGAGTTCTCCAGGGTTAGCTATGCTCATCTCTGGATCTTGATCCCTGAAATACAGTTCATTGTTCTTTACTTATTTCAAACACTTAAAAGCTGAGTAAATCATATTTTTCTTAGGCATATAAGCATTTGTCAAAATTACAATAGAAAACAACATTGCCCAATTATCATGATAGGAGTTCTTTATTTTATCTAATTTTAATAGTAATTAATTTTTTTTAAAAGCAGACAGGGTCTCTCCCTCTGTCACCCAGGCTGGAGTGCAGTGGCAAGATCACAACTCACTGCAACCTCAAACTCCTGGGCTCAAGTGATCCTCCTGCCTCAGGCTCCTGAGTAGCTGGGACTACTGGCGCGTACCACCATGCATGGGTAATTTTTAAATTTTTTGTAGAGATGTACTTTTGCTATGTTGCCAAGGTTAGTCTTGAACCCCTGGCCACAAGCAATTCTCCCGCCTCAGCTTCTCAAAATACTGGGATTACAGATGTGAACCACCACACCAGGCCTCAATCTAATTTTTTGACCAGGTAGTACCTTCACATGTCTTAAAATTCAAAGGGTACCAAAAGATATAGTGAAAAGTTTTCCTCCTATCATTGTCCTCAAGCCCCTGAGTTCCCCTCCCCAGAAGCACTCAATGTTACCAGACACTTCGGAATCCTTCCACAGACATTTCATAACAATACATATATTGTATACAAGCATACATACACACACACACAATATATGTACTGTTTCCTTCCCCTCTTTTTTTTTTTAATACAGATAGCACTCTACATGCTCTTCTGTATATTCAAGAATATAGTTTTTCATTTAACCACACACCTTGGATTTTTTTCCCCTTTTAGTACAAGAGCTTCTTCATTCTTTTTTCTATGGCTGAGCAGAGTATCCCACTGCAAGGATATACATTATTTTTTAAACCAGTCTCTTATTGGAGGACATCTAGATTGTTCCCAATATTTTCTCTATTAAAAATAATCCTGAATATCCTTATATATATATGTCATTTTGCATCTATGTAAATCTAAGTATAAGATAATTTACTAGAAGTGGAATTAATGGTTCAAAGGATATGTGCATTTGTAATTTTTTCTTACATAGATTTTTGCTGTTACCCTGGGAGGCGTCATCATAGCTCACTGCAACTTCAAACTCCTGGGCTCAAGTGATCCTCCTGCCTCACCCTCCCAAATAGCTGGGACTACAGGCCCACACCATGAGGCCAGCTAATTTTTCTAATTTTAGTAGAGATGGGTCCTTGCTCTTGCTCAGGCTGGTCTTGAACTCCTGAGCTCAAGCAGTCCTCCCGCCTTGGCCTCCCAGAGTGCTAGGATTATAGGAGTGAGCCACTATACCTGGCAATTTTTTAAAAAACTGTATAAAATATCTGTTCAATGTTCTATTTTTAAATTTTATATTATAAAATATTTGTTCAGCATTCCAGCATTTATAATTTTGATATTGTCAAACTGTTCTCCATACAGCTAGAGCCAATTTGTACTCCCTCCAGGAATGTATAAGTACTTGCTTTCCCAAACAATGTGTTGTTAATCTAATATTTTATTTATTTTTGTCTTTTTTATTTTCTGTTGCTATAACAGAATAATGTTTTATTTTTATTTATTTTTTATTTTTGAGACAGAGTCTCATTCTGTTGCCCGGGCTAGAGTGCTGTGGCATCAGCCTAGCTCACAGCAACCTCAAACTCCTGGGCTCAAGCAATCCTTCTACCTCAGCCTTCAGAGTAGATGGGACTACAGGCATGCGCCATCGTGCCCGGCTAATTTTTTCTATATATTTTTAGTTGGCCAATTCTTTCTATTTTTTCAGTAGAGATGGGGTCTTGCTCTTGTTCAGGCTGGTTTTGAACTCCTGACCTTGAGTAATCCGCCCAGAGTTGCTAGGATTACAGGCCATGCCCGGCCTGGTGGAAATGTTTTAAAAATAACAATTACGTCTAGTTTTAATTTACATTTCTATATTATGAGTAAAGTTGGGCATACTTTCATTATGTCTACAAGCCATTTATATTTTCTTTTCTGTATATTTATGTTCATATCCTGGGTTCATAATTTTGCTGGGTCATTGGCATTTTTTTATTGATGTGTAGTAGCCTTTTAGATATTATAGAAATTAGCTCTTTGTCTATGATACAAGTTGCACATATTTTTTTCCCAGTTTGTCATGTTTTAACATTGCTTATAGTAGTTTTCAGTTTTCATTAACAATAAACTTCTGGTTGGGCACAGTGGCTCACACCTGTAATCCTAGCACCTGAGAGGCTGAGGCGGGAGGACTGCTTGGGTTCAGGAGTTCGAGACCAGGCGGAGCAAGAGCCAGACCCCGTCTCTACTATAAATAGAAGAAATTAGCTGGACAATTAAAAATATATAGAAAAAATTAGCGAGGCATGGTGGTGCATGCCTGTAGTCCCAGCTACTTGGGAGGCTGAGGCAGCAGGATTGCTTGAGCCCAGGAGTTTGAGGTTGGTGTGAGCTAGGCTGATGCCACGGCACTCACTCTAGCCTGGGCAATAGAGTGGACTCTATCTCCAAAAACAAAACGAAACGAAACAAAACGAAACGAAACAAAACAAAACAAAACAATAAGCTTCTGAATTTAAAACCTCAAACATATTCATGAAACTACTTAGCTTACTTTAGCCATAGCATCAAAGAGGCTTTTAGGTAATAGCAGTAGACTTTCTATTATTACCTCATCCTGGGGAATGACAACTTGAATAAGCCCATGGAAATCTCTTAGGACCAGGAAGATGTTTTGCCTGATTAATGAAAAAAAAAAGAAAGAAAGAAAGAAACATTTTAAGATAAAATCTGAGTTCAAAATTTAAGCAGGCAAAATAAATAACAAAAAACCCCACACAATCTCTCCTTTCTTTTTTATAATTATGTACTTTCATTAGTTACATTCATGCAATTTTATCTATGTAGCTTATTGATGAAAAACCTTTGTTTTTTTCATTTCAATTTTTATTGGCTATTTACATAGCTTACTAATCTTTTTTTTTTTTTTTTAATTTATTTTTTTGAGACAGAGTTTCACTTTATTGCCCAGGCTAGAGTGAGTGCCATGGCGTCAGCCTAGCTCACAGCAACCTCAAACTCCTGGGCTCAAGCAATCCTGCTGCCTCAGCCTCCCAAGTAGCTGGGACTACAGGCATGTGCCACCATGCCCGGCTAATTTTTTTTCTATATATATTAGTTGGCCAATTAATTTCTTTCTATTTATAGTAGAGATGGGGTCTCGCTCTTGCTCAGGCTGGTCTCGAACTCCTGAGCTCAAATGATCCGCCCACCTCGGCCTCCCAGAGAGCTAGGATTACAGGCGTGAGCCACCGCGCCCGGCCAGTTTACTAATCTTATATAGCTGGCTTATAAAGGAAGATTTTTAAAATTTAAAAAAAATTTCATTGGCTTATGTCTTTTATGATTATGATTATGATTATTATTTTAGAGACAGGGTCTTGCTTTGATGCCCAGCCTTGTCCTGAACTCCCAGGCTCAAGTGATTCTCCTCTCAGCCTCCTGAGTAGCTGGGATTACAGGCTTGAGACAGAGTCTCGCTTTGTTGCCCAGGCTAGAGTGAGTGCGGTGGTGTCAGCCTAGCTCACAGCAACATCAAATTCCTGGGCTCAAGCAATCCTCCTGCCTCAGCCTCCTGAGTAGCTGGGACTACAGGCATGTGCCACCATGCCTGGCTAATTTTTTTCTCTCTCTATATATTAGTTGGCCAATTAATTTCTTTCTATTTTTATAGTAGAGAGGGGTCTCGCTCAGGCTGGTTTTGAACTCTTGACCTTGAGCAATCCGCCCGCCTCGGTCTCTCAGGGTGCTAGGATTACAGGTGTGAGCCACCGCGCCCAGCCTGGCTTAGGTCTTTATAAGAAAATTTCATTAAATTTGGAAACTTTTCACATAGTAAAATCCAAAGATAATGTTTTAAGATATCAGAAACATGTGATCATTTTCAAAATATTGCAATATAAGGTCTTTTCTCTTTCTAAAAAAACACACATCTAAAAGGAAAAATAGGCTGGGCACGGTGGCTCACGCCTGTAATCCTAGCACTCTGAGAGGCCGAGGCCGGCTGATCGCTCAAGATCATGAATTCGAAACCAGCCTGAGCGAGACCCCGTCTCTACTAAAAAAAAAAAAAATTGAAAGAAATGAATTGGCCAACTAAAAATATATAGAAAAAATTAGCCGCGCATGGTGGCGCATGCCTGTAGTCCCAGCTACTTGGGAGGCTGAAGCAAAGGGGATCACTTGAGCCCAGGAGTTTTAGGTTGCTGTGAGCTAGGCTGACGCCAGGTCACTCTAGACCAGGCAACACAGTGAAGACTCTGTCTCAAAAAAATAAGTAAAAAAAATAAAAAAGATACACCTTTGTTCCTTCTCCACTCCCACAGCTTCACTTGACCAGCCTTAAAAAAAAAAAAAGAAAGAAAGAAAGAAAGAAAAGATATAATCTAAAAATTTCTGGAGGAGTTCTAACTACTAATTTAATGCCTCTATCAACCACCAAAAGGTCCCAGAAATCCCAACATTTTCACACTTGACCTATATTTCTCATATTGTTCTTAGTACAAGGAAGAGGTACAGAAAGCCTCTTCAGATTTGGATTCAGGAGACAAAGCCCCCAGATTTATGGGGCAAATATCTACCCACTTGGGACCCTATTCTTTAAGAAGGTTATATAACCTATGTATTTTGGATGTCTTCCATGTGAATTAATATACTATTCAGGTATGTTCTGGAATATAAAGATGAACAACAAAAAAGTCAGCTCTGATCTTAAGGAATACTATTCATAGTTTTAGGCCTTTTCTCTACCTAAATTTAGAATAAAATAAGCTTTTTTTCTTCCATGCTATTAGAGCTTAACAGCTGGTTTATAGGATGCTGGCCCATTCCCAATTAGTGGTCATAAGGAACTCTTCAACTTTAGTAAGCTTGGGGTCATTTCAGTACATTGGTGGATCAAGCTTCATTGTTATGCCCTTCAACAGATGTTACTAGTTCCTAGGAACTGAGAGTGACACTCCCAGTCACTTGGATCTTTCAAAACAAAAACAAAACAGAAAATCCAAGGGATTCTGAGAATCTTGCAGCAGTTGCAAAGTGTTTTATTCTTACCAACAGTTGAAAATTTGTACAGGTTTGGAATTGCCTTGGGAAAACAACCATCATGCATTCTGAGACCGTCTACCTCAAATTTACCTTCGGTACTGAATCCATCCACACAAGGTGACTTCTTGGCCTAAGTGAGAAGAACGCAATTCTCCACATGTGTTGGTCCGGGCAACAAAGCTACTGAATTCTTAAAAAAAAAAAAAAGGAAAGAAAAAACGCTTAAAATGCCAGATTAAAAATATATAATTTGCAGACTGCTTAAAAATAAAGAGTCTGAAATTACAGCATCTCAGGTATTTCAGGGCAATGGGCAAAATTTTGAAAATAAGTCAGAGTATGTAATTTAATTCATTCACTTAAATTTATCTGCAAATGTGTCAAAAGCCAAGTGAATAACTATCTCTGAATGCAAATCTTTTGGATCTAGCATTTGCATTGACCTAAAATACTAATAACCCAATTCTTAACAGTGCACATTTCTTCTCTAAATGAAATATAATTTTAGGAATTACAGAAGTTTGATGTTTCAGTAATTACTTAGCTTTAGTATGAACCTAGTGTATAACTGCCACTTGTACACTAGAAAACACTACTATATGTGTGAATAACGAGTTTTTAGGCTTCCTATTAGTAGAATTAACTAAAACAGAATATCCTACGTGGTTAGGTTACCTTTTTGTGGTCTTTTTAAAGACTCAAGAAAAAAATGCACTATAAGGAATGAAGAGAGTGAATGATCTGCTTCTATACATAAGGTTATCCAGTTAAGAATGAGGGAGGGGAAATGCAATAAAAGCTCTCCGGCTCTAAAGAACAGGCAGAAGTACTGTTTAGAAGACAGAGCTCTTTGCTGTTTTCACCTGGAATTCTCCTCTGTGAACTTAGTACCAGACTTCTGGAGAGAGAACCCCAAATCGGCTGAGTGGTGCTTCCAAGGGGTCTGGATAAACCCCTGCATAGCTGACTTAACCAAGGGAAGTACATGTTGGAGCCACAGGATAGCAAAAGGCAATCACGAATCCCACACGTCGGCAGTCAAAAGTCAATTTTGGAAATGCTCAAGAGATCCCTTAAAATTCTAGGAGTTCCTACTCTATTCTTCAATACTTAAGCTCCCCTCCACACAACATTCAAAAACACGTGTCTGGAAACCAGATAAATCTGCAAGGTCTTTGGGGCCCGAGAGGGAGTGGGTAAGGGAAAGGCCTCTCAATGCATCAGTTTCCACTTCTATTAAACAGGACTGCGGCCAGAACTGACTAGGGAACGATTCCACAGAGCAGCGCCAGGCACGAGCCCAAGACACTCCAGCGAGAGACGGGGGTCGGGGAGAGGGGCCGGTCACCAGGCGTACACCCTTCCCTTCTTTCCACGCTTCCCCGAAGGCTCCCGCGCAGAACTGGAAAACTCGCGCAGACGAACAGCCTCGAGTAGCAAATCTCCCAGACTGGCGGCCGACCCCAGGTCTTCTGAAAGAGGAAGGCGAGCAAACCCAAAATGCTCCCAGGACTAGAAGCCACAAACAAATCGCCGCTGGAAGCCAAGCTTGCCTCAAGCCGCCCCGTTAGCGCCCAAGATTACGTGAAGTCACACGACGAATCAGAGCAGGGGCACCGCCGCCATGCTTACTACGGGCGGACCTTTGAGGGAACGCTTCGCGCCGGTAGAAAACCAGAGGAGCTACGCCACTTGATTAGGAATGTTGACCGTAATGGTTAAGTCGGTCGGCCTTGCCCTCAGTTAAAATGGCGATTTCAGTTACTCCACTGAAGCGGAATCGGCGGGGCGCCTGGGAGGCTTCCTTTGCCGCGTTGGGCCGCAGAGCGCGTCGGGAAACGATTTTTAAACTGAAGAGGCGGCTGAGGGCCGAATTGTGGTTTCTCAACGGCGTGATTTCAGACTGGCCTTGATCTCTGAAGGGCTAAGCTGAAGAAGGACGAGTTGGGACGCACTGTCCTTTTGCCCTTCTCCTTCTGCGGGCAGAAGCCAACTTCGCAAGAGCGAGATTCGCAGAGCTGAGAGGCTGGGTGAGGGGAAATGTCCGTCCCGGGGTGAAGTCGCGGGGCCGTCTTGCCTGTGGAGGAGCGGAGGTCTTCGTACTGGGCGCCTTTGTGTCCCTGGTGAACCCACTTGTGGTGAACGAAGGGACTTTGGGAGGGCCAAGGGTTTCTCCAGCCGCTCGCTTAGCGGTCGTTTTGGCGGCTTTTTCTCCGCCCCACCCCCCGCCCCGCCTTACCTCGCCTTTCAGGGGATTTCAGTCTCGACACAGTCTTGGAACCAGACTTGAAGAATGGTTAGTGAATCCGGAATGGGTGACAGCGTCGTCACGGCATTTTAGTAGGTAAGATGCTTTGTATTGGTCCAGGACTGGCTGTAAACTTTGCATTTTGCTCTTTTCAGTACTTATGCTACGTGCTTAGCACTCAGCTAAGCATTGGCATTCGGACGGTTGGATTTAGGTACCGTGTTTCCCCGAAAATAAGACAGGGTCTTATATATTTATTTTTCCTCAAGAAGACACCCTAGGGCTTATTTTCAGGGAATGTGTTATTTTCCCCTCAAAGCCTCAGCTTGCAGCACGCACAGGATGGCCGGGACCTGACAGGGGGAGCCGACCTTGGTGGGGCTGCCCACACCTTTCTGGTTACCTCTGGGATAGTAGCTGTCACGATGGGGCAGATGAGAAGAGCTGCTCGTCTTTACCGCTCTGCCACGAAATGCATGGGTTGTGCAGATGCACTGCGTAGCCACGCCCATCACTAGGTCTTATTTTCGGGGTAGGGCTTACATTGTGCAAATGCTTAGAAATCCTGCTAGGACTTATTTTATAGGTAGGTCTTATTTTCGGGGAAACACGGTATTGATGGCAATGTAGAAAAGTGATTAATAGACTAATCACAAGAGAAACAGTTTTATTTGTGTGGTATGAACTACAAGTGCAAGAGGAGTTGGGCGAGAGAGCCAGCTCTATGCTTCACCTGAGGAGATAAAACCTGCAAAATGGATAAGATTTGCTCAGACGAATGGGAGTAGAGGAGTACTAACTGGCGATAAGGTGAATAAAAAGTCCTGTTTGCACAAGCAAACAGGACAGGCAGGAAGAGCAGTAGGGTGATGATCAGTCTAGAGTAGGGGTTGCATGTTTGGGCATAGAGCAGTGGTTCTTAACCTTTTAAAGCGTTGTCTACTGGGCCTTTCTTTACTCCTCTCTCCCAAATACACAAGTATACAATGTTTTGCGTACAACCTTAGAGGGATTGTATGCAAAATGTTGGATTTTGGAAAGGCCATTTGTCCATGGATCTTGGGGTAAGAACTCCTGCAGTTGTAGAAAATGAACTGAGTAGGATTAGATAAAAGATCAGATGAGGTGGTGCCTTCAAAGCCAGATGGAAGAGTTCTGACTTGACTTCATTTAGAAGGTGTGTGGAAATTCTTATGGGATCTCAAGCAAGGTAATTACAAGATAAAAGTCTTGTCTATGGAAAGACTAATCATGGATTGAGGAAAGGAGCTAAGATTGGGAACAAGATAAGTGACTATAATTGAGAATGAAAGTGAAGGCCCAATCTAAGAGGGCTAATATATATCTTTTTAAGAAATATGTCAGAATTTGATAATAAGGTAACTTTTTAGATGTAAAGATGAAGTTGAAGGAAGAGTAAAAGATGACTAAGGTATTTTTTAGTGGAGGAGGAATGGAATTATTACTGAGTGAAATGGTGCAGTGGAGTATAGTAGTAAGAAAAGAAAGATTGGTTGAATAGCATGTGAAATAATGATTAGTTTTGAACTTAACAAGTTTGAGGACATGAAAGCTTGATGTCTCATAGAAAACTGGAAATGGAAATGCAGGACTGGGATGGAGGTGTAACGATCTGAAGATAGAGGTTTAAGAGTTATGTAGAATGAATGTTTTTATATGTAGAACAAATAATTTCAGAATCTGGGGGAACACCCACTGCTGGGACATAAGGGAAAAAAATCCAGCAAATTAATCCAAATTAAGGGGGAGAAAACCTCCCTAAAAACTGAGTGTTGGCCCCTGCAGTGGCTCATGCTTGTAATCCCAGCACTTTAGGAGGCCAAGGCTGGAGGGTTGCTTGAGGCCAGGAGTTTGGGACTAGTCTAAGCAACATAGCGAGACCCCATCTCTATAAAAAATTAAAAAAAAAATTAGCTAGGTATGGTGGCCCACACCTGTAGTACCAGCTACTCTGGAGGCTGAGGCAGGAGGATCACTTGAGCCTAGGAATTCAAGGCTGCACTGAGGTATGATTACACCACTGCACTGTAGCCTGAGTGACAGAGCACAGCCCTGTCTCAAAAAAAAGAGTCAAAAAACCAAAACAAAACTGTCAGAAGAAACAGTGAAACAATGTAGCAGAAAGTTTGGAGGAGTAAGGATGAACAAAATATTTGGCTATAGTTTTGGCAAAAACATTGGTGATCCTCAAAAGTGCAGTTTCTTTATAGTGATAGATGCATAGGAGATGGTACCCAAGGGAGATGAGAAGGAATTTGGAGATCCAGAATATTGGTACACAGATTAGCTTTAGAAAGAAAGAGGACTTCTTTCCTTATGATTGGAAGGAAGAATATTGGGACAGTAATATATATGTATATTTTTTTAAATTTTTTTTTTTTTTTTGGTGCCTGGCTGGGACAGTAATACATTGTGTCAAGATGTATTTAAAACCTACTGATTGGCCCGGCGCAGTGGCTCAAGCCTGTAATCCTAGCTCTCTGGGAGGCCGAGGTGGGCGGATCATTTGAGGTCAGGAGTTCGAGACCAGCCTGAGCAAGAGCGAGACCCCATCTCTACTATAAATAGAAAGAAATTAATTGGCCAACTAAAATATATATATAGAAAAAATTAGCCGGGCATGGTGGCACATGCCTGTAGTCCCAGCTACTTGGGAGGCTGAGGCAGCAGGATTGCTTGAGCCCAGGACTTTGAGGTTGCTGTGAGCTAGGCTGACGCCACGGCACTCACTCTAGCCTGGGCAATAAAGTGAAACTCTGTCTCAAAAAAAAAAAAAAATAAAATAAAACCTACTGATTATTGAAGTGGGCAAAGTTACACATTCTTGAGTGTGGAATGAGAAGGTAAAATAGGTATAAATAATTTGCTAATCTTTAATACATGGATCGGAGTATTTCACATTACCTTAACATTAACTACTCAAAGGAAATGTTTTTTTCAAAACCTACCCTCTTAGTGATGATAGTCTTTTTCTGACCTAGATTTATTGCTTAACTAGACTTTAAAATTGTTTCGGAATTCATAGCATTTTTCTCCTAAGGACTCAAATTAAGAGCTTATTTTGCTCCTAAATTGATCCCTATTTAAAAGGCAATGTGAAAGAAGTAGGAAAGAGCATGCACTCAAGAGTTAGACTGTCTGGGTTCAAATCCTGGCTTTTCTACTCTCTGTGACTTTGGCACGTTATTTACTTCTGTCTTCCCTCCTGTCAACTGGGAGCATAATAACCTACCTTATGGGGTTGAGGATTAAATGAGACAATATTTCTTAAGAGTTTTGAAGAGTACCTGGAACATGATGAATGCTAAATAAATGTTAGCAAATTGTCCCAAATAACAAATTTGCAAGAAACATTTGGTATAAATGGGACTGATTAAAATGAAAATTCCCTTTTAAATAGATAATTGAATATGTATTTAAAGCTAGGATGTAAAATAGTAGCTGCTATTTAAATTATGTGATATATGATCTTGCTCTGGGCATTATCTGAGCTTTAAAGATTATATGTTTAATTTTTTTTGTTGTTGACAGTGTCAAAAAATATATGTTTAATTCATGGAGGGTTTTTTCTTTTTCTTTTTTTGAGACAAAGTCTCGTTCTGTCACCCTGGCTAGAGTGCAGTGGCATGATCATAGCTCACTGCCACCTAGAGCTCCTGGGCTCAAGCAATCTTCTGCCTCAGCCTGCTGAGTAGCTGGGACTATAGGTGTGTGCTACCACACCTGGCTAATTTTCTCTATTTTTAGTAGAGATGGGATCTCTTGTTTAGTCTGGTCTCAACTCCTGACCTTGAGCGATCCTCCCACCTCGGCCTCCCAGAGTGCTAGGATTACAGGTGTGAGCTATCTTGCTCGGCCATAATTTATGGAGTTTTGTGCAAGATATAGAGGGTGCCCTAATTTGACATATTGGAATTTAAAATACAGGTTGAGCATCCCTAATCAGAACATCCAAAATCAGAAATGCTCCAAAGTCCAAAACTTTCTGAGCACTGACATGATGCTCAAGGGAAATGCTCATTGGAGCATTTTGGATTTTGGATTTTTGGATAGAGGTACTCAACCAGTCTAATGCAAATATTTCAAAGTCTGAAAAAATCCAAAGTTCAGAAGCATTTCAGATGAATCAAAAGCAGGTCAAAAGCATTTCAGGTCAAAAGCATTTCAGATAAGGGATACTCAGCCTGTACTATTTAAATACAATACTATTTAAATAAATAATATAGCTTTCATTTGTGAAAAACTTTTTTTTTTTTTTTTGAGACAGAGTCTCACTCTTGCCCCGGCTAGAGTGCCATGGCATCAACCTAGCTCACAGCAACCTCAAACTCCTGAGCTCAAGAGATCCTTCTGCCTCAGCCTCCTGAGTAGCTGGGACTATAGGCATGCACCACCATGCCTGGCTAATTTATTTTTCTATATATTTTTAGTAGGCCAATTAATTTCTTTCTATTTTTAGTAGAGATGGGTCTTGCTCTTGCTCAGGCTGGTTTCAAACTCCTTACCTTGAGCGATCCTCCCGCCTCAGCCTCCCAGAGTGCTAGGATTACAGGCGTGAGCCACTGCGCCCAGCCTGATAATTCCTTTTGATTAAAATTGTATTTTAATTTTGGAGCTCTATGAAATATTTCTGTTCAATTGAACCAGTAGTTGTTTAACAATTAAAGAGTGCTTAGCATTGTATTAGGAAATTACACAAGAGAAATATAAAGCATGATTTCAATCAAAGTAACCTAGTCTTGATGGGGAGATAAGAAATACATACTGTGGCCAGGTGCGGTGGCTCACGCCTGTAATCCTAGCACTCTGGGAGGCTGAGGCGGGTGGATTGCTCGAGGTCAGGAGTTCGAACCAGCCTGAGCAAGAGCAAGACCCCATCTCTACTATAAATAGAAAGAAATTAACTGGCCAACTAATATCTATAGAAAAAATTAGCCAGGCATGGTAGCACATGCCTGTAGTCCCAGCTACTCGGGAAGCTGAGGCAGGAGGATTGCTTGAGCCCAGGAGTTTGAGGTTGGTGTGAGCTAGGCTGATGCCACGGCACTCACTCTAGCCTGGGGAACAAAGCGAGACTCTGTCTCAAAAAAAAAAAAAAAAATACATACTGAAAAGTAGTACAAGGAAGCATGTGAAAAGGGGCCAAAATAAGTGGTTACAGACTGGGTGATCAAAGAGCTGTGTGTGCTGGTATGTTTCTAAAAATTTTATAGACCGTTCTTGAGGGATTTTTTTGGACTCATCTATACACACACACACACACTGCTTCCAGGAATGAGGCACTGATACGGAAGTGTATAACACAGGTATTTCAGGGAAAAAAGGTTGGAAAAAACCCTACTATTTGAAAGAAGGTCAAATTCAAGCATGATCTGAAAGGAGGTGAAATGAAAAAGGACACTTGAGATAGGGAATATATTGATAGGTAAAAGCATGAAAACAAGAACATGTTTATGTCCTAGGTGAGAAGAGAATTAGGAGAATAAAGAGTAGCTGAATTTTGAAAGACTTTTAATAGCCAGCAGAGGAGTTTAGGATTTATCTTGTCAATGTAAAGGTTTTTGCACAGGTAACTAACAATAAAGTACTATTTCTGGAAGAATGGATTGCTCTTAGATGTGGAGAACCATTAGTTGTGTTAATAAAAACATGGGTAAGGAAATAGCCTTGTGAATGGATGACAGAGACTCTTGAAAGAAAAACTCAATAGAATGTGCTTAATGACTACATGTTAAAAAGAATGAAGGTAGGAGACTACTTAGGTGAATTTAAGTAAACCTAGAAAATTGCCAGGCATTTGACGATGGACCAGCCAGCTTTTGGAAAGAGGAGGAAGGAAGGAGTGGGATTTAATTTTGAACATACTGTGTGTGAGGTTTCTAAAAGTAGGCTGTAGCCAATGATAAATATGAGACTTGGTTCGAAAGTCAAAACTGGGGCAAGGAGAGGGAGGGAAAGAAAGAAATAGAGAAAGAGAGGTAGGGAGGAAGAAAGGGAGGAAGGGAGGGAGGAGGGGAAGAAGGGAGGAAGGAATCCTTTATAGTAAGGAGATAAATCAGTGACACTGTGACCAGAGTTAATTTTTTAATGCTTAAAATTTTGGTTTTATTTCTTTTTATGTAGATCATGGATTCTTATGATGCACCACAATCAACTCCTAGACAAAGTGCATCTTCAAGGCCTGAAAATTGCTTTCTAGGTGCCACCCCTCTGCAAAAACGACTGGAATCCGTCAGGAAGCAGACTCCATTTGTCCCAACTCCACCTCGAAGGAAAATTCCCCAGTGTTCACAATTGCAGGTATGCTTTCTGTGTTCGTTTTAGTTAATAATTGAGAATATCTGTGAACAAAATACTTTAATTTTTGTTACTATTTATAGTAATTTTAGTATCTTCTAAAATAACCCTTCAGCTAATATAATAAATGAGAGAGTTGAAAAAACAAACAAGTTCATAGTATCAGCACCACTTTTATGTCTTCTACTTCCTTTATTCTGGATCATTTCCATAGTACTTTGTCTTTTACAATATTTCATTTTTCAAGAATACAGTACTCTTTTTGTTCCCCTTTTTAAAAGAATATTCCTCATTTTGTATTTGTCTTGTGTTTCCTCATCATTAGATTCAAGTTATGTATTCTTGGCTAGAACACTGTATTGTGTAGGTGCTGTTGTGTCCTTGGGGAATCACATCTGGTAGCACACAGGTGATGTTAATTTTGATTATGCTATCAAGGCATTGCCCAATTTCTTTACTTCCTGTACTGTTTTTTCCCCCCTGCAACTAGTAAACAGTCTATGGGGAGACAACTTTAAGATAAGGCAAATACCATGTTAATTGTCAAAATTTTGCCTTAGTCTTGGTATCCATTGATAATTTTTAGCTGATCTCATCTTTATTGTGATAGCTGCAAAATGATGATTTTCCAACTCTAGCACTCCTTCCATGTTTACCCGCCAGCCTTTGGTATTCTATTGTAAGCCCATCTCCCTTTTTTCCATTTATCTATTTATTTATTATTGGTATGAATTCTTGTTTTTTAAGGGTTTATATTGTGTTTAAATTGTCCCAGATTTGTCTGGTGGCAACATACTGTTTTTTTTTTGAGATAGTGTCTCACTCTGTTGCCTGGGTTAGAGTGCTGTGGCGTCAGTCTAGCTCACAGCAACCTCAAACTACTGGGTTCAAGTGATCCTCCATGCCTCTACAGGCATGCGCCACCATACCTGCCTAATTTTTTCTCTATATATTTTTAGTTGTCCAGCTAATTTCTTCCTATTTTTAATAAAGACGGGGTTTGGCTCTTGCTCAGGCTGGTTTCGAATTCCTGACCTCAAGCAGTCCTCCTGCCTCAGCCTCCCAGAGTGCCAGGATTACAGGCATGAGCCACCGTGCCTGGCCAATATACTGTATTTTAATCATTCAAAAACAGCCCTGAAACTATATAACATTAGTAATTTTAAATTTTACTGAAACAAGAAATAAAATCCTATTCAATACAAGTTGATGTGTGATTTTGAGTCACTTAGTTAGAGGCCTGGCTGATCAGTCACCCTTATTGTAGCTTTTTTCTCTTGTCAGTGTTGTGTAACTAGTATCTCTTGGGATATGATACAATTTTTGCTTCCTTGTGACAATTTTGTTACAGAAAAATTACTAGTGCTGGTAATGAAAGTAATGGTTCTTAACCAGAAAACAGAAATTTTATATAAATTAAAGACTGGAATGTTCAATTCAGTGCTTCTTCATCTTTATGACAATAATTTTGACATATATTTTGATAGCAATAAGATACATGTTTATAAGTGTTCCAATGAATGCTGTAGCCAGAACAAACATTTTTGTCAAGTAGACAACTGCAATGAAAGTTCTGAAAGATAGTTGGAGCTGTGAGACTATGTCAGGAAGGATGGACTCTACAAAAATTCAATTTGCAGGGATGTGGGCATATGTGAACACCCTGAGCAATGCCATAGGGCCAATACAAATGAAGTGTTTTTGTTTTTGATGGTACTTGTAACAGAGCATGGCAAAAAATATTCCCGAGTATCTTCTTTTTTATTTATTTATTTATTTATGTGTTTGTTTGTTTTTGTAATTTTTTTTTTTTTTTTTGAGACAGAGTCTCATTTTATTGCCCAGGCTAGAGTGAGTGCCGTGGCGTCAGCCTAGCTCACAGCAACCTCAAACTCCTGGGCTCAAGCAATCCTGCTGCCTCAGCCTCCCAAGTAGCTGGGACTACAGGCATGTGCCACCATGCCCGGCTAATTTTTTCTATATATATTAGTTGGCCAATTAATTTCTTTCTATTTATAGTAGAGATGGGGTCTCGCTCTTGCTCAGGCTGGTCTCGAACTCCTGAGCTCAAACGATCCGCCCACCTCGGCCTCCCAGAGAGCTAGGATTACAGGCTTGAGCCACCGCGCCCGGCCCTGTTTTTGTAATTTTTGAGAAAGGGTCTTGCTCTGTCACCCAGCCTGGAGTGCAGTGGCCTGATCATAGTTCACTGTAGCCTTGAACTCCTAGCTATTAGCAATCCTCCTGCCTCAGCCTCCCAAAGTGCTAGGATTACAGGTGTGAGCCATGTTTGTTTGTTTTAGACTACTTAGGTGCAATAGTGAGAAGGGGGGAAAAGAGAGTAGAATGAAGAGTTCCATCTGTAACTGACTGTAAGTAATCAGTTGAGATAACACACTACCTCTGACCAGTCCCCAAGGAACCTTTTATTTAATCTATTGAATTAGGTATGGTGTCGTAGAGCATATTTACTGTCAAACAACTTTTTAAATTACTTAATTAAAGCTAATCAAATTAAATGCTTCAGAATTAATTACTACTTTTGAAATCTATAATTTGAAGTTTCTAAAAGTAAAACATAAATGTTCATCCATTAAATATGTATTGAACACTTGTTCTAGATGGCATTGTTCTAGGTGCTAGAGTGAAGTGATAGTTCTCATCAAGCTCATGCTCTAGTACAGAAGACAGACAATAAAAATCAGACAAAATGCTTTGGGAGGCTGAGGTGGGAGGATCACTTGAGGCCAGGATTTCAAGACCAGCCTGGGCAACCTAGCAAGACCCTGTCTCTACAAAAATTTTAAAATATTAGCTGGTGGTGGTGGCAGGTACCTATAGCCCTAGCTCCTTGGAAGGCTGAGGTCGGAGGATCACTTGAGCCCAGGAGTTTGAGGTAATAGGGAGCTATGATTGGGTCACTGCACTCCAGCCGGGGTGATAGAGTGAGATACTGCCTCTAAAGAAAAAAGTCACATAGATACATAATGTTAGGTAGTAATAAGTGCTGTGAAGAAAATAAAGCTAGGGTATGGATATACAGAGTGACAAAGTTGGAGTGGGTGTAGGTGCTACTTTAGATAGAGTGGCCTTGGGTGACATTTGGGCAGAGATCTGAATGAAGTGAAGGAACATGCCATGTGAACACCTTGGGGAAGAGCATTCCAAAGGGAAGGGACAGCAAATGCAAAGGTCTATTCAAGGATCTGCAAAAAGTCCTACAGACTCCAATTTGGCTGAAATGCAAAAATCAGCACCCAGTAATAAATTTGTATTAAATATTAATATTTAAAATGCTATGATTAAATTTTTTCTTGCTAATATTTTCTAATTCTTAAACTTCTTTTGTCTCAATTTTTTTTTAGGAAGATGTTGATCCTCAAAAGGTTGCATTCCTTCTGCATAAACAGTGGACTTTATATAGTTTAACTCCCCTGTATAAATTCTCCTATACTCATCTCAAAGAGTATTCTAGACTTCTGAGTGCATTTATTGTTGCTGAAAAGCAAAAAGGACTTGCTGTGGAAGTGGGAGAAGACTTTAACATCAAAGTGATTTTCTCTACTCTCCTAGGAATGAAAGGAACGCAAAAGGACTCTGAAGCATTTCTTGTCCAGGTATGTTATATAAGCAATACTTGCTTCCTAGGAGAAAAGAATCTGCATTTTCTTGGTTTGCAAATTGTTGTGATATTTTCTTACTGTTTTTAAAATTCCTGAGCTTGTGATTCATAATGTATTTTATGTCTTGTTTGGTTAAATTATAATAATTAGATATGTCCAACTTAAAAAAAATTTTTTTCTCTATACATACGAAGTGTGTGTGTGTAGATATATATAATCATGATTATTTTAAAAAACTTAGCAATACATGAAAGTACAAAAAGTTAAACATCATAGTTTAACATATTGGTATATAACTCTTTCTTGTTTTTTTTGAGACAGAGTCTCACTCTGTTGCCCAGGCTAGAGGGCCGTGGCATCATGTATATAATTTTTACTAGGATTAAATTCCTAGAAGTAGAATTTTAGTAAAAAATATATAACATATCATTACATAGTATGATACTTCATGCCAGATTACTCTCAGAAATATAACATTTTACTATAAATAGTGTATAGAAGTATACACTATAAATACTATAGTATTCCTATAAATAGTATATAAAAGTAATAGGGCTATCTTTTGACTTATGAAGAAATCAGATTTATTTTGTTTATTATTCATGCCTGCTGCTTTTGTTTCTTCTGACTTAACCCATCTTAATTATTGATAAGGAAATTAAATTTTCAAGCAGTTGAAAAGACCTGATATTTTGTTTGTATAGACCAGGGATCAATAAACTAGAACCTGTATGCCAAATCTGACTTATTCCTTATTTTTATAAATATGATTTTATTGGAATATAACTACTTTAATTTGCTTATGTATTGTCTGTGGCTGCTTTTAGCTACAACAGCAGAGTTGAGTAGTTACAATGACCATATTGCCTGTAAAGCCTGAAATGTTTATTATCTGTCCCTTTACAGAAGTTTGCTGACCCTGATAAAGGTCATGGTATTAGCAAAGATCTCAAGACTTTTTGGATTAAGTTCAGCCTAAATAACAATGGGTTAAATAAAATAGAGGTTTATTTGTTTTATTTTAAAAAATATATAGAAGTAAGCTGTCTAAGGCTGGTATGATGCTTGATAAAATTATTAATAATCTAGGCTGCTTCTGTCTTTCTTTTCTGTCATCCTTAGTGCATGGCTTCCATGCTAAAAGTCACCTTATAGTCTAAGATGTCTTCTGGAACTCTAAACATTATATTCAAGTTCTAAGCAGGAAGTAGGAAGAAGATAGGAAAGACAAACAGGGAACCTAACACAGTAAATCTTGCTGAGACCCAATAACTTCTGTTTATATCCTAGTTGGAAAGGAGGCTAGGCCAGGCACAGTGGCTCCGCCTGTAATCCTAGCACTCTGGGAGGCCGAGGTGGGCGGATCTCTCAAGGTCAGGAGTTCGAAACCAGCCTGAGCAAGAGCAAGACCCATCTCTACTATAAATAGAAAGAAATTAATTGGCCAACTAAAAATATATAGAAAAAAAAATTAGCCGGGCATGCCTGTAGTCCCAGCTACTCGGGAGGCTGAGGCAGTAGGATTGCTTGAGCCCAGGAGTTTGAGGTTGGTGTGAACGAGGCTAATGCCACGGCACTCACTCTAGCCTGGGCAACAAAGCGAGACTCTGTCTCGAAAAAAAAAAAAAAAAAAAGAAAAGAGGCTAGAAAAAAATTATTTTAGTGGGTACTTTGACACCTCAAGTAAAGGGACTGTTTTATTGTGGAAGGAAAAATGGATATTGCATAGACATGTAGCAGTCTTTGTCAAATGAAACAGGTGATAGAGAAATTTTATGACTTGCATGTTATCGGTCAAGTAAATGTTCTTGTTGAGGATGAAAGGTCATTTCTCTTGAAATGACGTTTTGAATTCCTGGTATAGTGTTTTAATAGGTTTCAAGTGAAATCTCATATCTTGATAGGGGTACAGTACTCTTAGGTTATGAAAGTGTGATAATGTAATAGATCCGTTTAGGGTATTTGGTAGGCTTTCATAATTTCTTGAAGAAAGAGGAGAAATATGGTAAAAGTAACTGTTCAAATGATCACCTCTAAAGGGATATGATACAGGGCTGTGATCTTATCCTTGGCCTGGTCAGTGCTTTAACAAAAATCTCTATGAATATCTGGAAGGTATGTTTGTCATGTTATTTATAAATTTAAAGTTTGAGTGGTTAGGCAATCAACTAGAAATATAATCAAGATCTTAAATGATCTGAATGGATTGCACAATGGGCCAAATTGAAAGAGATTAAAATTTTAGTAGGAATAAATTTACTGTATTAATGTAACAGCAAAAATGAATATGTAAGGCTAACTTATATAAAGCTATCAACTGAAAATCAGAAAACTACAATCTGAGATTATATTAATAGGAGTATAATCTAGGTTAAAAATAGTGATAGTGTTGTAATCAGACATTTTGAAGTAATTAAGTTCATTTATGAATGACTCCTATGCAGAAGAATTTCAGAGAAGAGCGACCAGTATAGTGAGAAAATGTGAATGTATGTCATAGGAGGAATGACATTGAAGAAACTGAAGATGTTGAACTTGGTAATATTAATATATATGATAGGGACCATCAAATATTTGAAGGGCTTTTCCTGTAGAAAAGAGATTTGATTTGTTCTACTTGCTCAAAAGGAAGAAAGCAGGACCAGTGGGTGGAAGCTATAGGGCCTAATATATGAAAGAACATTTAAAATTAATAGAAAGAGCTCCCTTAGGAAATATTGAAATCTTCCTCAATGGAAGAATTTAAGCATGTTGGATTTGGTGACCTTTTACAGTCAATTCTTGAGATTTTTTTTTTTTTTGAGACAGAGTCTCACTTTGTTGCCCAGGCTAGAGTGAGTGCCGTGGCGTCAGCCTAGCTCACAGCAACCTCAAACTCCTGGGCTCAAGCAATCCTGCTGCCTCAGCCTCCAAAGCAACTGGGACTACAGGCATGCGCCACCATGCCCGGCTAATTTTTTTCTATATATATTAGTTGGCCAATTAATTTCTTTCTGTTTATAGTAGAGATGGGGTCTCACTCTTGCTCAGGCTGGTCTCGAACTCCTGAGCTCAAATGATCCGCCCACCTCGGCCTCCCAGAGAGCTAGGATTACAGGCGTGAGCCACCGCCTCTTGAGATTTTTTTTTAGAGTACTACACCTACCTGGTCATGCCATATCAGTGGTATCTTTTGTTTTGTATTTTGGATATCTTATTTTGTATTTTGGTTGTGTCAAGATCTTGCCATATACCATGTCTCCACTGTGTAAGAATACTGGAAGAAAGGACAATTATTTTGATAAACCCTGATAATGATTAGGGAGGCTATTCCCTCTGTGTTTTTTGGCAAGTAAATCAGACTGTCTCATTTTTAATGTGCTAATTAATTTTGAGATGATGTAATTTAGGAGTAAATGTACTTTTGAACTTAAGCTATTGTACTTTCCTTTGTAGATTCTGTCAAAATCTCAATTGCCATCTGAGAACAGAGAAGGTAAAGTGTTATGGACTGGTTGGTTCTGCTGTATATTTGGAGACAGTCTTCTGGAGACTGTTTCAGAAGATTTCACCTGTCTACCCTTATTCCTTGCAAATGGAGCAGAGTCTAATACAGCCATAATTGGAACTTGGTTTCAGAAGACCTTTGACTGTAATTTTAGTCCTTTAGCAATCAATGCCTTTAATCTTTCCTGGATGGCTGCTATGTGGACTGCATGTAAAATGGACCGTTATATGGCTGCTACTGAATTTCTTTGGTCTGTTCCCTGTAGCCCTCAAAGTCTGGACATTTCTTATGCAATACATCCAGAGGATGCCAAAGCTTTGTGGGATAGTGTCCACAAAACACCTGGGGAGGTTACCCAGGAGGAAGTTGACTTATTCATGGATTGCCTTTATTCACATTTTCATAGGCATTTCAAAATTCATTTATCAGCCACAAGATTGGTTCGTGTTTCAACAAATGTAGCTTCAGCACATACTGATGGAAGAATAAAGGTTAGTTTGAACAAATCTGGTTAAGTAATTTTTCCTTATCATTGCAGGATTTTCAAAATATATGATGATTATACTGTCTACATTGAAGAAACACATTTCAGTGTATGCCAGTTAAGACAGTAGAGAGACTTTATTTTATGCTTTATAAATGATTTACCAAAGTTTTTAAGCTTTCTAGGTGTAGCCCGTTAATGGAAGGACACTATATGCTGTGTGCCATAGACTTTGGTAGTAATATGGATATTATTCTGTAGAAACTTTGAAACTTTCAAAATTGTTTCTTGGCCGGGCGCGGTGGCTCACGCCTGTAATCCTAGCATTCTGGGAGGCCAAGGCGGGCGGATTGCTCGAGGTCAGGAGTTCGAAACCAGCCTGAGCAAGAGCGAGACCCTGTCTCTACTATAAATAGAAAGAAATTAATTGGACAACTAATATATATAGAAAAAATTAGCCAGGTATGGTGGGCGCATGCCTGTAGTCCCAGCTACTCGGGAGGCTGAGGCAGGAGGATCACTTTGAGCCCAGGAGTTTGAGGTTGCTGTGAGCTAGGCTGACGCCACAGCACTCACTCTAGCCTGGGCAACAAAGCGAGACTCTGTCTCAAAAAAAAAAAAAAAAAAATTGTTTCTTGTCAAATTTTGAAATAATTATCAGAGTAACAGAATTTTCTCTGTTAGATAAAAAGTTATATTTGGAAACACAGAACAAAGATGTCATCTTTATATTTTAGAGTTTTGTATCCCCATTGTTAAAAAAATAATAGAGATATTTATTGTTTTATTCTTTACAAAGTGTTTATCACAAGAAGTATCAGAAATAAACTGAGAGTTGGCTCCAAAAATATTATTAAAATACACAGCTACAATATACACTCAGTGAATGTTTCCTATGGTCTTTTCACTGTACTAAGTAAGAGTTTAAGAAATCTTAATTCTAATCTTTAGAGCAACTCTATAGTTAGGTGTTTTTATCCACATTTTATTTTAAAATATGGAACTGAGGCAAAGGTAGGTTTAAGTGACAAGCAGGATAGCTTGTAAGATGAGTAGTCAAGATTTGAACTCCCATTTCTTAGGTTCCAATAAGTCCATACTTATCTGTAAGCAGTGTGCTCATGCTTTTCAAACTGGGAGTCACAATGCAATAGTAGGTTGGGAAATAATTTTGGTGGGAAGAGACCAGCATTCAAAAACAAAAAAGGAAAGAAATAGAATAGAAAATATAAAAATGCTAATGTATTGCATGTGGTAAGCATAATGAATGAAATCAATAAACTAGGCCAATGTAACATTGATCACTTAAATAGCAAACTGCTTTGTTATCATAATTAATACTATTCTAATTTTGAATGTATTTTTTTTTCAGATTCTGTGTCATAAATATCTTATTGGAGTGTTAGCATATTTGACAGAACTGGCAATTTTTCAAATTGAGTGATGCCTTCTGTGGACTGTAAGTTATGGATTATGTACCCTTTTTTCATGAGTAGTCAAGATGAAATTTGCCTGATTGCTATGCTGAAAGAGACTGCAGGAGAAATGGGCATCTATCTCTGCATCTGTTTTTCCCACTTTGCCTTTGGAGTTGACAAGATGGAAGCCAAGAAGGATCTAGAAGAACAAAAAATGCAGTATTAGAGGAACCACAGCCAAGTGCTCATGTAGTAGTCATGATGATCTGGCATGCCACTCTTTAGAAAATGCTGAGTTGTTAATTTGTTGGTCATCTTTTAAAAATATATATATATATATAATGTTTATTAAGTCAAACTTTTAGGATTCAAGTCAGGTGTATCTAATATAGAGTATTTCTTATTTGGGTCTTTAAAACCATTAATCCCTTTTTATAGCATTTTAGACTTGCATTAAGAAAGAATTCTGATTTCTAAAGACATTTTCCTAGCTTTACTTTGCTGTAGAGAACTGGCAGTCAAAAATCCTCTCAAAAGATTAATAATATAGATTTTATAGCCACTAAAATGCTTCTCTTTTTAATACTTTCCAATTCCTATTGCAATATTGAATTAAATGTTCACTTTTCAAATGAAGCAGTGTGTTTATCAGTGTCTTGATGACATCTTTTAATTAGTATCTCTGTAGTGGCAAGTGGTAAGCTTTTTCTCTACTATAAAGGGTAAAAACCAAAAATTATATAGAATCATACAAATTGTAGAATTGAAAGGTACTTGTGAGCCCCTTTTAAGGCCAGAAATTATCTTTTTAACTTCCATAGTTAGCACAGTGCTAACTATGCACAGCACTAAAGCAGAAGATTAGCATAGTGCTTTGTAGATATCTGTACATTAAGTGAATTTTAATTAATTCTTCCGTTTTACAAATAAAAAGTGTGAGATCAAGCAACTTAAGAGACTTGCCCATGATGTTATATCTAAATCTCCTCTTTTTACTTACTGAGCAAAAGATTATTTTTACTTTAGAAACAATGTTTTTAAAAATCTTGTTTGAAAGAAAATAACTTTAATAGGCTATCATTCTCAAATTCTGGTATGGAATATTATTTCAGATATAGTAGGAACAGCAGAGATAATAGAAAAGCATGAGCTTTGGAGTCAGATATTCATTCATTCAATTGATATTTAGCTCTTACTATGTAGTTAGAATTGTATCGAGTAATAGGGATATAGCAATGAAGAAGACAAAAAAGGTCCCTGTCCTATGGAAATTATATTCAAGTGAAGGAGGGTAAAAAATAAATAATTTCAGATGGAGACAGATGCTATGAAGAAAGTAAGGGAGTGCAATATGAAAAAGAGTGACTGGAGTGGGGATTACTTACTTACATACAGTAGTCAAAGAAGGTCTCTGAGGAAATGACACTGGAGCTGAGTCCTGAACGATGAACAGGAGCCAGCCATGTGAAGATCTGAGGAAGGGTATGCTAGGCAAATAAAACAATAAGAGCAAAGGCCTTGAGATAGGTAAGAGCTTGGCTTATATGAGAAATAAAGGAAGCCTCTGTGGCTGGAGCATAGTGTACAAGGGCATATGGACTAGTATGAGATGAAACTGAAGAGGTTGTGAAGCAGAGACTTCTTTTATGGTATATCTCGCAATTTTGGGCTGGGACACCTGGATGCTCAGAAATATATTTTCCAGCCTTTCTTATAGGTACATATAGTCATATGAATAAGTTCTGACCCAGGGGATATGGATGAAAGTGTCATATAGAGAGCTTCCAGGAATCTTCCCTAAGAAACAGCTGACATGTACTCCTTCCCCTGTCCTTATTCATCCCTTCTTCCAACTTTGCTGCCTGGAACCTTGCTATCATGACTGGTACTCTAGCTATTACCTTAGGTTATGGGGATGAGGGTCAGGTTCTAGGGATGGCAGAGAATGGCCTGGGAAAAGCTTGTGCCCTACTGATTTCTTGAAGCTGAGCCACAATGCCAGCCTTTGACAGTCTTCCTCCAGACTTATTTGTCATAGAAGTAAACTTTTGTCTTGTTTAAATTACTATTGTTTTGGGTCTCTCTTGCTCATAGCTAAATCTAATCCTAACTTGATACAGAGGCAGGATCCACATGATCTAAGGTTTTATAGGTACTGTGATGAGATTACATTTTATTCTAAACACAAGGGAAGCCACTGAAGGATTTTAAGCTGGACAGTAATACGACTCAATTTGTATTATATAAACTTTTATAAGATATGCGGGAGAATAAGTTATAGGTGAACAAGAGTGGAGACAGGTAGAAGTTTATTACAAATCATACAATCCATATGGAGAAGAAGTTAGCGATATGGTGCTGGTGTGGTGGCATGGACCTGTATAGTCCCAGCAACTTGGAAGCTGAGGTGGGAGGATGGCTTGAGCCCAGAAGTTCAAGACTACAGTGAGCCCTATTGTACTCCAGCCTGGGCTATGGAGTGAGACCCTGTCTCTAAACAAAACAAAACAAAAATTAGCAATATTGAACAAAATTATGTGTGCATTTACCTTTGATCAGCAGTTTCACTTCTAGGATTCTATCCTAAAAAATCACTGGCAAAAAATACAAAATGAAACATTTATAATGTTATTTATTAAAACAGTATTTGTAATAGCGAGACTAAAAACAATTCAAATTCCCATCAGAGGGTGCCTGGTTGAATAAACTATGATATAGCTGCAAAATGAAGAATTAATACTATGCAAGTATAAAAGGGACTGAGGAGGATACCTATATACTCCTATAGAATGATCACCAGGATATACTGTTATGTGAAAGAGCAATACATGGGGACAGAGTATACAGTATGCCACTTTGGAATGAGGGAAATACGAGTATATGTGTATATTTCCTTATGCTTTCAAAGAACAATGGAAAAATAAGCCAAAAACTAATACATGTGTTTACTTATAGGGAGAAGGAAGGAACTGGGTAGAGGGAATAGGAATGGAAATTAAGATTTACCTGAGTATTCATTGTTTATAGTTTGGAATTATGTAAGAGTTTCTTATAATTATGAAACAATATTAGATCAAAAAGGAAAAAAATAAAACAATCCTTAAAAATTGAAAACGAGCCTAACTATATTAAAGTTCATGAGATAATAACACAAATAATTTTTTTAATATCTTTTTAAATTTTATTTTTATTTTTAGAGATGAGGTCTTGTCACGTTGCCCAGGCTGGTTTTAATATCTACTATAAATAGAAAGAAATTAATTGGCCAACTAATATCTATAGAAAAAATTAGCCAGGCATGGTGGCACATGCCTGTAGTCCCAGCTACTCGGGAGGCTGAGGCAGCAGGATTGCTTGAGCCCAGGAGTTTGAGGTTGCTGTGAGCTAGGCTGACGCCATGGCACTCACTCTAGCCTGGGCAACAAAGTGAGACTCTGTCACACACATACACACAAAAATACTCCAGTGATGATGGGAGGAGAAGTGAGAGTGGGAGGAGAGGAGATAGATAAACCAACATTAGCAAAATGTTGATAATTTTTGAAGCTGGATGCTGGGTGCAAGGAAGTTCATGGGGTTGTTATAGTTCTCTTTTCATTTATTTGCATTTCCTAGAGTGTGAAAGATAAGAGACATCCAAGATGAAAGCTAGGGTCTTTTTATACCTAATTTTGGAAATGACAGACCATCCCACCTTTTTTAAATAGACTTTATTTTTAGTGCAGTTTTAGGTTCCCCTATACTCCTGGGCCCCCACACATGCCTAGCCTCCCCCATTGTCAGTATCCCCCACCAGAGTTATAGCATCACTTTGCAGCATACTAGAGCAGACCAACTCTGGTGCAGTGTGGGAGAGGATTACAGTGTATGAATACCAGAAGGCAGAGATCTTGGAGCCTGGCCACTACACCCTCCCAGAACAAGACTTATTGGAATAAAGCATCAGAGAAAAAGCCTGAGAAAACTATTGGGATGTGAGGCCCTTTATGATGGTGCCTGCCTGCTTATTTTTGGACACTGGCTTTTTTGCACTTTATATTCCTCAAAGCAGACTGCTTTGATTTCCTGAACACCACATGTTGTCTCACGGCCTTTATTGTGTATGTCTTGCACATACTGCTCTCTCTGCCTAGAATGTTCTTTAGTCCACCTGATTTTGCAAGGATTGCGCTTCTTTTTAAAGTTTTTTTTATGACATTTGGATTTATAAAATCTGAACACCTTGCAGTTGTTGTGGAAAAATATCATGCTATGTCAAAGGTAGATGGGCCCCGAATAGAGAGAACCCTTCTCCATACACATGTTGAACCCCCCGTGAGTCCTCATCGACCAAACACCAAGCTTGAGAGGAAGTCTGGAATGTCCTTTCTACTCTTGTCCTCTTAGAAAATCTATTACTTTTCAAACCTTTGTTAGGCATAACTTTTCTTCTAATTGCTCTTTCTATCCACATCAGGCCAGACTATTGAATCACTCCTCTTGGGATATGTAAATAATTAGGTCATTGCATGTTTTATATTGCAATGCATTTAAAAAATTATCTGCTTCACTTATTACCTGAAGTTTGTTTTTGTAAACTATTTTCTAAATGAAAAAATTTAAACATGTACACAAAAATAGAGTAAAATGAATGGCCATTGTATTCATAACCCAGCTTTAACTATGATCAATTTTTGCCCCTTTTATTTCATCTATGTTCCCATTCTTGTCTTTCCAAACCCTCAAATTATTTAATCCACAGATATTTCACATGTATCTCTAAAAGATAAGGGCTCACAAAACATAACTACAATACTATAATTCTATGATATCAAATATCGTTAGAGATCAAATTTCCTTAATTGCCTCAAAATTTTTTATAGTTGATTTCCTTGAAATAGTATCAAAGTAAGGTTCACACACTTGCATTTAATTGCTATGAATCTTAAATTACTTTTAATCTATCAGTTTCTTCCTCTCCATTTTTTCCCCTTGCATTTCAATTTTTGGAGAAACTGAATTATTTGTCCTGTAATGTTTCCCACATTCTGGATTTTGCTCATTGAATCCATGTGAATTAACACATGCCTCTCTTCCCCTGTATTTTCTGTAAACTGGAAGATTTAAAACAGCAGTTCTCAAACTTTTTGCCCTGACATCCCTTTACAGTCTCAAAAATTATGGAGGATGCAAAGAGCTTTGGTTTATGTGGATTATATCTAGTGATTTACCATATGAAGTTAAAACTGAGAAATTTAAGAAATACTTATTAGTGCATCAAAAATAAGCCTATTCATGTTAACATTTATTATAAAAACAATCATTTTTTTCACATCTTTGCAATTGTGAATTGTGCTGCTATGAACATTTGAGTGCAGATCTCTTTTATTGTTACAGCAAACCAGACCAGGAAACAAACTGAGAGCCACAGAAGAGTACTGCAAAATAGGCTTTTATTACGCCAGCAGGCTCAGAGGGGTCTCACCTCCAAAATCTGAGCAAAATGGGGTCTGAGCATGGTGGCTTTTATATGTTACAGAAGCAAATGGTTACAAAGTTTGCATGAGAGTGAGGTCTAGTCTCCCGTTACTCTATAGTTGCTTAGTCATGCTATTTTGCAGTTATGCACAAGATTGAAATCTAGTTAAAGGTCACTCTACAGTTGCTTAATATTAGGAAGGGAATGGAAAAATTCTCCCTTATATTATAGAATGAGTTTTTTTCCTTTGGGTCAATACCCAGTAGCGGGATTGCTGGATCAAATGGTAGTTCTATTTTTAGTTCTTTGAGGTATCTCCATATTACTTTCGATAGAGGTTGTACTAATTTGTAGTCCCACCAGCCATAAAAAAAAAAATGGTGAACTAATACCTCTTGTATTATCCTGCATGGAGCTGGAGCCCATTCTTTGAAGTGAAGTATCATAAGAACAGAAAAACAAGCACCACATGTACTCACCATTAAATTGGTACTAATTGATCAATACTTATTTGCATATATTGAAGTCACATTCATCAGGTATTGGGCAGGTGGGGGGAGAGGATGGGTATATTCACAGCTAACAGGTGCAGTGCATGCTGTCTGAGGCTGGGCACCTTTGTAGCTCTGACTTGGGCGCTGCACAGGCAGTATATATAACCAAAGCATTTGTACCCACGTAATAGTCTGAAATAAAAATATAACCATTTTTTTCAAAAAGAAAAAATTAGTGACTTGCATTCTTTTACATTTTTGTACATTTTTTACATTTTTGTACATCTTATAATTTCTTGCTTAATAGAAAGCAGCTGGATTCTCATCTGCTTCTGCATTCAGTCTTTTGCAATATATTATTTTGATTGAAGTATGTGAAAGAAATATGCAAATATGAAATTGGAAGAGGAGGAATATCTTAGTAGCCCTTATGATAATTATGGATCTTCTTGATACTACAAAACTTGACAAGTGATTGTTGAAATTGAAACCATATCAATGGAGCTGTGATACTGTTCCCCATAAGATCCATTGATCTGTCTTGCACTTTGGATGCATTGATAATTTAGAAAAATTGGTTCCATGAATTATGCAGATCTTCCACATATTGACACATTTCACTATACAATATAAAAAAGATGACATTCATCAATCAGTGTCATCACCAATTTCATCAGAAAATTCTTCAGCTGTAGTGGTTGATACAGCTTTCCCCAAATTCTAATTTTCTCTTGAATGTTATTGACAATCAATACTGTCAGTTGTTTACCTTGAAGAGATAACCTCACTTTGTTAAGTTTGGAGAAAATGTCTGCCAAAAACCAAGTCTGTGCTCAGACACAAACCTTAGTTTGTGTGTCATTCTTTCAAAAAGTAGCTAATTCTGCTTGCAACTCAATCACACAAGATTTTTCTTGTGACGACTGTATTTTGGTTTGTAGTAGTGTTTTATACATACTTCCCATTTTTTCACACAAGATATCTAAAAAAGACATATCCAAGGGTTAAGATTTAATCAATTATAATTTTTATTGCTTTATTAAGGAATTTTTTTTTTTAAGAGATGGAGTCTTTCTATGTTACCTAGGCTGGTCTCAAACTCCTGGGCTCAAGAGATCCTCCATGTCTCAGCCTCGAGTAGGTGGGATTACAGGCATGAGCCACTGTGCCTGGCAAGGACATTCTTAAGCAAAATTGTTTATATCTCCTTGTACTGTTTGGTGCCATTGCCTTGATTTGTGCTAAGGCACCAGCAGTTTTACCCACTCTAGCTTTTATACCATTGGTGCAAATGTCACCACAGTAAAAAAGGAAACAATTACTAAGAAAATAGCTTTGACTCGTAGATACTTTGAAAGACTCTTGAGGCCTTCAGCCCTTCACAGACCACACTTTGAGAACCACTGATCTAGAGGCTTTATCAAAGTCAGGTTTGAAACTAAGCTTTTTGAAGGCAGGTAATGTTCCTCTTTTAGTAAAAGTCCAAATGTTTATTGATCTAAATCCACACTGAAGATATGTGTCCTCTTTTCCTAGGAATTCAGATTTCAATACATAAACATTCTAGGATAGGGCTATTAATACGTTAGTGACTGTTACTGCAATAACTTCAAATATATGTTAGTTCAATGAATACTGTCCCTTCTTTTTGACATTTAAAAGTGTCTAAGCTCCAACCTTAAGTTGCTAAATAACTGAAAGACAGTTACTAAGCACTGGCCAGACAGCTTAGTTAAGGAGTTTTGTCATTTCAAGGGATCATTATCAATCATTTCCAGAATAGCCCCCCAAAGCAATTTAAAGAGTCAGTTGTCACAGAGGGACCTCTTTCTTTTCACAGTGGCCAGGATGTATTTTCTGCAATGGATATCTGAAAGTGAAACATATGGAACGAAACTGTGAAACAATCATTTAAAAAAAAAAAAAAAAAAGGAATGTAGGAATGTGTTTAGAGCACAAAAATTGTGGAATTGGGGATGTGGATTTGAGGTTCAGCTCCTACTATGTCATTTTAACTTTTCTAAGCTTCAGTGGACTTATAAAATGAGGATGATTGCCAACCCAATCCCTAGCCCAAGCTTACTAGAGTTTTGGAAATAATCATGCATATAAGTTAATAAACCTTCTATTTTACAGCAACACCTTTTATAGAAAAATACACCTCAATCAGTAATAAAACTGGAGTGACTTCAGTGGAAGAGAAAAAAAAAACTAAACTAAAATTCCCTTAACAGGCTTCAGTGAAAACTTTGGCCAGTCCTGTAATTCCTGGGTTGCAGCTCTTGAATCACTGCCATGTGATCTTCTCCTGCTGGGGACTTCCTGACTAATGGAGAGTCTAATCCCCAGAATTTTGTTCCTGTTATCATTCCTCTTTTTCCTCAATATATGCAAATATTGGGAAATATGTGATTTTGCCTTGAAGACTGACTGTTAATGATGTATACAGTAAGGATCTTGTAAACATTTGTATACCTTTTACATGTTCATACAGGACTTAAAATAAATACGACTTAAGGTCATGTTATTCTATTGAGTTCCAGGCTGTGTTTCAAGTAAGTGTACAGTGGAAATGTGGCATAGAAAAAGAAATGGAGTGGGTGTTTGGGAAACTCATTTCTAATATTGGTTCTATCATTAATTATTTAATCTTAGGCAGACTTCCTTGGTTTTCAGACTTAGGTCAGTGTAATAAATGGGTTTGGATTTGATGACTGTTAAGAGTCCTTCCAGCTTGAAATTGTATGATTCTAAGTTCCACACCAGAAAATAAGTTTATAGGATATTATAATATATAAAATATATAATAAAAATTCCTAATTCTAGCTGGCAATCCCTTTATTCCTTTAAGTTGAAAGCACTTGTAACTTTACATACAGGTAATACAAATGATACAGAAATTTCAAATTAAATAGCAAAGGTACAAGCATTAAAAAGCATTAACTAAAAAATAGTTATGGTAAATACTACCTTTATTTAAAAAAGTTATACATGCTAGAAAAAAGCATAAATGATACATGTAAACAATTGTTTACCAAATACTTATTTTTCTTCCTTGAAAAAGGTGCAAATGATTTTTAAATGTAAACACAAAAGTTGCCAAACATTTTTGTAGTAGGGGAGAGGGAGAAGGTCCTTTTGTTTGTGATTAAAGTCTTATTCAAAGATTTTCCTGCAAAATACATTGAAAAAAATTGGTCTATGAATACAGTGAGAAAAAGAAAAACACTTTTAACCATTGGAATTACCATTTTTTTGCTAAAAATTTTAATTTTTCACCAGAAAGTGCAATTTGAGAGAAGTAGTGACAGTGGCCTTGTAGAATGGGGATAATGATATATTGTTTGTATAAAAGAACTAAGATATTATAATAGAATGCCTCAATTGGTTTTACACTCATTAACACATACTATTACATGAACTGAAGAATTCATTCCCATGGAGGCTGTTATAAAGGTAAGCCTCAGCTTCACCAGGCCTGAGCATCAAATGTAAATCACACAACAGAATTCACTGCTGGGAAGAGGATGTTTCTCCCTGTTGGTCCTTGTTAGCAAGAAGAAATAGGAAGGAAAGTTGCTTCAGTTGGTAACATTTTTGAGCAAAAACTCTTGGCAGAGTTGTCTGTGATTCTCTTGGGGGATTCTCAAGACAGCATATGAGACTCATATTCTGTTTTTATAAGAGGCACTGAGCAAAGTTCTAGATCTAGCAGAAACTCCATGAGTATATTACGAAAAAAAAAACTTTATAGTGGAGAACAAGTTCATATAGAAGGAAACAAGACATGAAATTCCACTGATAAAAACTAGTATCTGTTCTGGTTTTTATAGACTTAATATTCCTTCTGAATTGTACTAGTTAAAATCTTTCCTTTTTTTAAGATTTTCAAGTCTTCTGGTGCTTAGTGCAAAAATAATGGTTAGCTAATACATTTGGCAGACCTATCTTTTTCACTAGTAATCCTTGTAAGTAGTGGAGTCACATGGATGGAGTGTCTAGAAATAACAACCAGATCATACATAGCCCTTCTGCCTTTATCAGTATTTTCAAACTTAAATCAATACCTTAAAAACAAAGTAAGTTTTGCTGCTTGGAATTCTTCTTTTTTATTTTCTTCTTTTTTGTTTTGAGAGAGGAAGGATAAGTCCAAAAAAAAAAAAAAATCCAAAACCACCCCCCCTAAAAAAAAAAAAAAACCCATGATAAATTAAAACCAAAAATAAATATTCTTCTGCACAGAGTTGAAAATTATTGTGCAAAGGTGGCATCTTGCAGGTGAAGCACTTTCATTGGATTTGTATTTCCATATATTGAGGCACCGGCAAAGAATAAAATTTGTTCTAATGTCTTCTCAAGCTGTACAAAGCTCCAAAGTCATAAGCTTTTCCAGAATACAGGGGAGCATACGCAAGACTGTCTTCTACATGTTCACCATATATGGGATTCACAATGTGTCATTTTAATAACTCCTACACCACCCCCTAACCGACGGTAATTCATCCCGCCATACAACCTGCAAAGGAAGACACAAAATCAGATTTTCTAACTGGAAAAAAAAGCACTGTTTCTTCTATAATATGTTAACCAAATACATTTCTATGTTTTATATCACAATTGATATTTTAGTTTCATACTGGTATTTTCTCCATTCCAAAGATTAGAAGCTGGAATTGAGCACTAGTAAGTAGCAAAAGTATTTCAGACATTGACTGAAATGATCTCACTTATAGGAGGCTATGTGAAGAATAAGAGAGCATCATATTCACCTTTTTTTTTTTTTTAGACAGATTCTCACTCTGTTGCCCAGGCTAGAGTGCCATGGCGTCAGCTTAGCTCAGAGCAACCTCAAACTCCTGGGCTCAAGCAATCCTCCTGCCTCAGCCTCCCGAGTAGCTGGGACTACAGGCATGCGCCACCATGCCTGGCTAATTTTTTCTCTATATATTTTTAGTTGTCCAATTAATTTCTTTCTATTTTTAGTAGAGACGGGGTCTTGCTCTTGCTCTTGCTCAGGCTGATTTTGAACTCTTAACCTTGAGTGATCTGCCCGCCTTGGCCTCCTCCCAGATTGCTAGGATTACAGGCATGAGCCACCATGCATGGCCCATATTCAGTTTTTGCATAGAACTTGACAACTTTATACCTCAACTGGCTTCTACCAATTATATAGAATCGTAATTTCTACATTTTTGTGTCTAATTTTGCCCCTGGCTGTATTATTTTCCCATCCATGTTTTCCCTGTGCCTAAATTTCCTTAATTATTTATTTTTATACCTTTATTTTGTATGTACTCTTGTAAGCCTCAAATCCTTTATGGCAGTGGTTGCCAACTTTTATGGCACGAGGGACTGGTTTCATGGAAGACAATTTCTCCATGGACCAGGGGTTGAGGGGGATGGTTTCAAGATGATTCAAGCACATTCCATTTATTGTGCAGTCAAACCTCTCTGCTAATGATGATCTATCTGAATTTACAGCCATTCCCCAGTGCTGACATCACTGCCTCAACTCCACCTCAGATCATCAGGCATTAGATTCGCATAAGGAGCGCGCAGCCTAGATGCCTCACATGTGCATTTTACAGTAGGGTTCACGCTCTTGTAAGGATCTAATGCTGCAGCTGATCTGACAGGAGGTAGAGCTTATGAGGTGATGTCAGTGATGCGGAGCGGCTATAAATACAGATGGAGCTTTGCTTGCTGGCCCACAGCTCACCTCCTGCTGCATGGCTCGGTTCCTCACCAAGAACTAAACTGAACCTTTATGGAATGAAGTAAATAAAGTCAGTATCTAGTTTGTGACATGTGAACAAGATCATCTTCAAAATTAAGTATCTCCTGTTGGGTGCAGCGGCTCATGCCTGTAATCCCAGTACTTTGTGAGGCCAAGGTGAGAGGATCGCTTAAGGCCAGGAGTTCAAGAGCAGTCTGAGCAACACAGTGAGACCCTGTCTCTACAAAAACCAGAAAAATAAGCTGGGCAAAATGGTGCATGCCTCTAGTCCCAGCTAGTTGGGAGACTGAGGCAGGAGGGGATCACCTGAGCTCAGGAATTTGAGGTTGCAGTGAGGATTAATGATGCCACTGCACTCTAGCCCTGGCAATAGAGCAAACCCTGTCTCAAAAAAAAAAAAAAAAAGACAAAAAAAATTAAGGACTTCCATGGGGAAGAATACTAGATCCTCAATCAGCTGTGAGGTAAAATTGGTTTTAAATTTGGGATATGTAACTGCAAAAATCTAGATATTCATTTCTCAACAGATGATCCTCAAGAATATATTACTAATTCTATTTAGTGACAGTTACTGAGAAGTCATTACATAAGATTATAGTGCTGAAATAGCAGAAGTTGACTTGGCTGTCTTCCCAATTATTCTTATTCAAAATTCCCACTAAAAATAGAAAGCTGAATATGGAAGAAAATATCCCACAAGTGGTAGGCTCCTGTTCATGAAAACCTGCCGATATCTATCTGTTACCTCTATTAGGTTTTGTTAAAATGTCGCCTTTTCAGTGAGGCCTTCCAAGGGCACCTTTTAAATAGACCCCGCTCCCTGCACTCCCAAACCCCTCCATGCTTTGCTGTTTGCCGCAGCACCTCCACCTGTGGGTGCAGTACTGTATCCCCCTCACTGCAATGCCAGCTCCAGGAGGACAGGGAATTTTGTTTTGTTCACTTTTGTATCCCCAGAGCCCAGAGCATTCAGTGAATCTCTACTTAATGAACAGGGTTGTAATAATGTGATGCAGGAGCAAAAAGTACTATGCTGTCACTAGCCTGACTTTAGTTTTGTGACCACTGCGCCATACAGAGCCGTGAGAGATGTGCAGAATCCAAAGGGTGTCATTTAAATATCTGTAAGAGTTGTGGCTTTCCCCGGGTTAAAGACTATAAAAATAACTCAGTAAATTCATTAGTTGAATCTAAACAGGGTGATGAAAAAAACCAAAGTGGGTAGTTACAGGCTCAAAATGAGGAAATGTTGCATTAGAATACAGTGGGAATGGACTACAAGACTGCCTCTTTTAGAATAGTCATATAAAACAGCTCAGCTTACCCTTTACGGTCTATGAGAAAAATCTCCTAGAAGGTCAGCTGCCTCAGATCTCACATCCAGACTTATATCTCTGGTCGATGTGCAACCTCAACCACTGAGATGACAACCCTAAATTTGCTTAGGGAAGTAGGCCCAATTTATTGAGAGGGAAACCCCAAATTGCTTGAAGGCAAAATTGTTTTCTTAGAAAACTATTAGTATTTAGTATTAAGTATAGATATGAAGTATATCAAACTCATAATGTTAATGTTGTTTATTAAGTTTTAGAGTTAACTATATAATTGGCATTTTAAATTCTTGTTATGTTTAAGAGAATTTGGCATTTTAGAGCATCTATCAGATTAGTAGTCTGGTGAGTCCAGTGTAAAATATATCATTGAGTAAAGATTTATACTTAATGATTTTAAGTTTAAAGGTTTAAGAGAATTTTGTTAAGTTTATAAGACTTTTTCAGTATTTAAAATAAATGTAAGATTGTAGTGACATGTTGAAGGTAAAAAATAAAATTAAAAAATAATAAAAAAAGTAAGAATCACCTGATTTATGTAAATTTAGAATGACTTAAGTACTTAGGAAAGATTTATTAGACATTTAAGGATTTAAAAGCAAAGTAAAATTAAACCTAGAAATGAAGTTTAACATAGTTAAGCTCTCTTAATTAAGGTGTAGCCTCATCCCTAAAAATGACTGTTAAAATAGGTTTTAAAATGAAACATTATTTTTAAAAAAGCAACTGCAATTTGTTTTTCCTGGGCATAAGCCTTCCCATAAGAACACCAAAAAACTGCACGGACAGATTGGGAGCTACAGACCTAGGTTTTTTCTTTTTTTTAATTTTTACCTTTTTATTTTTTATTGAGACAGAGTCTCACTCTCACCCAGGTGAGTGCTGTGGCATCAGCCTAGCTCACAGCAACCTCAAACTCCTAGGCTCAAGCAATCCTCTTGCCTCAGCCTCCCAAGTAGCTGGGACTACAGGTGTGTGCCACCATTCCTGGCTAAGTTTTTCTATTTTTAGTAGAGACAGGGTCTTGCTCTCACTTAGGCTGGTCTTGAACTCCTGATCTCAAGAGATCCTTCTGTTTCAGCCTCCCAGAATGCTAAGATTATAGGTGTGTGTCACTGCACCCAGCCAGACCTAGGTTCTAATTCTAACTCTGTCACTATCTTGCTTAGGCAAGTGATTTGTATTAATCAGTGCCTTCGTTTCCTCAGCTGAACATGACAGGGCTATAAAAGAGATTTTTCCTCTGTTTTTCCCACTTCTAATTATAAAACTGGACAGTTACCAAAGAGAAGAATGCTGTAAGACATCAGCCACTTAAGAGCAATCAGGTCACAATGAGCTATCAAATGGGGGTAACTTCAGCCCTCTTCAAAGTACTGGAAGAGGTACTTCAATGTCCTGACCCTGACCATCCCAATTTTCATGGTTATGGGCTATCTCAAGCCCAGGATTCTCAAGTCAGTAGTGAGGTGATCTGCAACACAGCTTAGAGGTTACCTCCATGTATTGGCATCAGGATCAAAAACTTCAATGGTCTTCAAGTATGTTGTGCCATCAAAACCTCCCACTGCCATGAGTTGTCCATTGACCACTGCCAGGCCAACCTACAGAACCAAAACACAGTGGCTACTGAAGAAACTAGACAATTACTGGGAAATTTTAGACTGGTTTCTAGGAGAATCTCTTCAATAAAAGATAATTCTTTATGGCCTTACATTCTGGTTTGCTTGAACACAGAGGGAAAATGTATAACAACAACAAACATCTATTAAATTATAGGAACTATAAAATTAATATTCAATTAGAATATTTATACAGAGTCTAAAACATGTATTTCTTAAATTTTAGAAAAAGCATTCACTAGGAGTGAGCAAGAATCTCTAAACTGTTTTCACTTCCCCTGGTATTTGCCTACTCCAATCCACCTTCTAAATTGCTACTCTTTCTTTTAAAAATATAAATCTAACCATGTTGTCACTTTCCTCTTTAAAAACTTTTTAAGCCTATCTATTGCCTAAGAGTAAGTTTAAAGTCCCTATTATGTTACTCAGGCCCTTGAGAAATCCATCTTAGCCCACTGTTTGTCACCGCCTATATTTTCACCTTCCTCCTTCTACTGCACCCTAAATGGCAGTAAGACTGGATTAACTGCTAGTCCCTGAAAATCCCACGGATTTTCACACATCCTTGCTTTTGCATGTGTTGTTCCTTGGCTGGTATTTTCTGCCCCTCTTCTAGAAACCTTATTCTTCCTTCATGACCTAACTTATATGTGACTGTCTCTGGTAGTCTCTTTACCTCCTCCACCCATTCTTACTTTCCCAAAGCAGTAAGCACATTCTCCTATGTTTTCCTGTGACACACATGCCACTACTATAGGATTTATTTATTATAGTTAGCTATAAACATTTCAATTTCCTTCATTAAACTGGAAGCTCACCGAGGAGGGGAATCATGTCATACTCATTTTTGCTTTCCCAGAACACATTAAGCACTTAATGAGTAAATAAATAAAAATGTATTTACAGAATGTAGCAGTAAAAATAACAGGAATGTGACTAAGAAGCTATTAGTTTACCAGTAATAGAAAGCCATAGACATGTGAATGCTTTGACTTGCTGGAGATGCCTTCCAGTGGTGGTCCTTGATTTATGTAAATCAGAATTCATTCCCTTTTATCCTCAGATTATGGAGTCTTTAGCCACTGCTTGCTTCTCCTTCCTGTTGTGGATGTGTCTACCCTACGCTGATGGACTCCTGACATGATCAGTGGTTAATGGGTTACATTTCACTCTGAGCAAACATCTCAGGATGGATAAATCCTATACTTCACTCTGGAAGTCTTATACTCACAGGTCATGAGTGGTCTAGAATACGACATAAGTCAGCCTGATCTGGCTTATTTTATAGATGGGATAGACTCAAACCAGCTTGTGGAGACTAGTGGTGGGGCCACGTAGGTTTTTGCCTAAACATTTGTATTAAATTAGTATGACAACTACTCAGAATATTAGCTAGAAACATTAGGTAGGAATATTTAGCTCCAATAGATATGAAGTTGGATAAGGTAGATGACCCAAGGAGATGCCTTCCAGAGAAGCAACTCATATAAGATAAATTATAAAAAATTAATTCTCTAATTAAAGATATGACTAGATACAAGATTTTTAACTACCTGAGATAAGAGTAATCAAAATAAATTCAATATTTTTTCTAGCAAAATTAGCAGGAGTTGTTTTGCCTAAAGTATCCCAATAGTATCAGATGAGACAGTTGAAAAATAAAATAGGTAGGCACCAGTAGTTCACCTCTGCACTGTTCAAGTGTATTATAGTTTACAGACCACAGCACCCCTTCTGCACTCCTTTCTCGGTGCTTGTTTTTCGAAGCTCAAAGCACTCAGTAGCTAGGTACTTACTCCACTGCGGCGGGATGTCATGGCCACCACCGGAGACCACTGATTAGTTCTAGGGTTGTATCTCTCAGCACTGCTAAGCTCGGTAGTGTCATCTCTACCTCCTACGGCATAGATCATGTCCTGATACACTGCGCAGCCTAGGTGTTTCCTCCGGGTCCCCATAGGGGCTATTGTGTGCCATCTGTTTTCCTGAGGATTGTAGCGCTCCACTGCAGGGAAAGGAAAAACCAGCAAGTGATCATTCAACCATTTCCTCTCACCTCTAGTTTTCTTCATAGCCACCAAAACTTTGTGATAACACATATTTTCAAAAAACAATCTGATTTTTGCTTCTGAGAACTTGTATACCTCTAGACAACACTACATATACTCTCAGCACGGACTGGTTTCTTCTAGGTATGGTATGGTAGAAAGGGCCTGTGTTAGAGTCAAGATACTTAGGTTCTAGTTTTGGCAATATGACAAATTTGGCAAATTAGCTACATGACCCTTAGCCTCATCTTTAAATGGGGAGATTGGACTACATGATCTATAAGCACCATTCAGTACTAAAAATTTATTGTCATAATCAGACAACTCCTGTACTCCCTTGCCTATAGCCTAGAGCATTTTAAGCCATTGAAAGGAAAAGATATATGACAATGAATTTGAGGTGAGTGCCACATTGACAATATCCTTATGCAAAAATACTCATTATCTCTAAATAGAAGGGACTAGCAATAAATCAATTTCTAGTTTTAAGTTTTTATTTATTCTCAGATTATAGTATATTTTTTTTAAGGGGAGGTGGTGATGGTAGGTGGAGCGAAATAATCATATGAGAAAGTAGTTTTTTTTATTCATTATATAGTCTCCAGCAGCTTGTAAAGCAGAGGGAGAAAGAAATATTTGGGAATGTACTAGAAGAGTATGGCTGCAGAAGGAGCTTAGGAAGAGCTGAGTTATACTCTCCTAGAGGAAAAATAAAGCATTTTCCTAATAAATTATAGGGTAACCTAGACTTTTTATACTTTTTACAGGGAGACTGTCCTTAGGAAAATGTGCTGCTTTTGGGGAACCAGATTGCCTTTGGGAGGCACTAACCTGTGTTGAGTGGAGATGTCCCATCAGAGCCACCTACGGCATATAAGAACCCTCCTAACACAGCCACAGCCACGCCTAGTCTTCTGGTGCTCATAGAAGCTACCCGAGTCCACTTGTTCTCCTTTGGATCATACCTTCAGTAAGAGAAACCAGACTGAATGCAAGTTCTTCTTATTAAGAGAAGCCTTTTTCATAAGGTCTGAAATCACACTAGAATCTAACATATTTTTCTTAGTTATTTGGGGAAAAAAGTCTTAAAATTTATGCTTGTGCTAGTTATTAAACTATCTTCTATACTTAGACTTTGAAAATGTCCCCAGGAAAGAAAACAGCCTATAATGTCATCTCACATAACATGGGTTCTTTCCTCAATGAAAGTAGTTTAGTTCATCTGGTCCTAATTACTTTTTTACTTCTGCATGCCTCTGATGTCTTTTAAAGTAAGATATATATAGTTTTTTTTGGAGATAGAGTCTCTCTCTGTCAACCCAACTAGAGTATAGTGGCATCATCCTAGCTCACTGCCACCTCAAACTCCTGGGTGTAGGTGATCTTCCTGCCTCAGCCTCCTGAGTATCTGGGACTCTAGATGTGTACCATTGTGCCCAACTAATTTTTCAAATTTTTTGTAGAGACAGGGTCTTGTTATGCTGCCCAGGCTTGTCTTAAACTCCTGGTCTCAAGCAATCCTCCTGCCTTGGCCTCCTAAAATTCTGGGATTACAGGCATGAGCTACCACACCCTGCCAGTAATTTGTCTGTTTTTCCTAGTTGTTGCAGTGAGAGTGATTTCTGTTACTATTATATCCTATTTGGAAGTAGAAATCTTTTGCATAGTTTTATTATAAAATAAAACACTAATACAGAAAGCCACACAAAACAAATACATAGTTTAAGGCTATAAGGAATGCCCACTTGTGAACACTACCCAGGCCAAAAGAACTTTACATGCCACTCTGGAAGCCCTACATGGGTCCCTCGCCTATCTCAATCCCCTCCTCCCCACAAAGTAACCATTACCCTGACTTTTATAGCTATCACTTCCTTGTTCTTCTTTATAGTTTCATCACCCAAGTGTCAATCCCTATCATCCCTACACACTTCAGTCTCACTCATTACATTTTTATTTTTATTTTTTTGGTATTTTTTAAAGTCTCTTTTACCTATAGGTTTTCTCTCCATTCCTTTTCCCCCCCCATGTTTTAGAATCTGGGGCATATGACAATTTTCCCTATGATATGGGCTTGGTTGATTGTACATTCATAGTGCAGTTCAATATGTTGCTTAGTCCTCTGTATGTTCTACAAGTTGGCATCAAGATCCAGAAGTTTGATCAGACCATGTTTGGGTCCTTGAATGAGACTATAGGAGTGTTAGCTACTCCTAGTCTATTGATAATTGAGTAATTATCAATACTTAGATCCATTAATTTACTAAGTATTATAAAATGGTGGCATTCTATCACTTATTTTCTTTTATTGGAATATTTTTATGAAGAAACAATTCTCTTATCTACTACTTGGCTATGCAATTCATGTATGATACAGTTCACATAACACAGAATATATGCTTGCTTCTTTCAATTTACAAATTTTCAAGATAATAAATTCACTCCCTATGATCTTCCAAAGGCAACCAATTAGGGTTTTTTTTTTTTTAACTATTAGGAACTCATATATTTAAATATATCTATTGGATTTCAATCAATTGCAATTATTACCTCTTTTAAAGTTGAAATTATCTTGTCTTTGGTCAGTGGGAACATCTTCAAGTTGGCTCTTGAATCTTTTTTTTTTTTTGAGACAGAGTCTCACTCTGTTGCCCTGGTTAGAGTGCCATGGCGTTAGCCTCGCTCACAGCAACCTCAAACTCCGGGGCTCAGGCAATCCTTCTGCCTCAGCCTCCCGAGTAGCTGGGACTATAGGCATGCGCTACCATGCCTGGCTAATTTTTGTATTTTTAGTTGTCCAATTAATTTCTTTCTATTTTTAAGAGACAGGGTGTCGATCTTGCTCAGGCTGGTTTTGAACTCCTGACCTTGAGCAATCTGCCTGCATTGGCCTCCCAGAGTGCTAGGCTTAAAGGTGTGAGCCACTGGGCCCAGCCTCCCTGAATCTTTTTGAGACCTAGTAATCTTTGGTAGCTTGCTTGGCCTTTGGTATGGCAACATGATCCAGACTCATCTATACATTTCCTGTCCTAAACCTGGAATCAGACATTTCTCTAAGAAGTTCTGGTTTCTTCTTTTTTTTTTTAATTTCAGCATATTATGGGGGTACAAATGTTAAGGTTACGTATATTGCCCATGCCTCCCTCCCCCCTCCCACCCACCTGACATATCTGGGTTCTCTGTTCTGTTCCACTGGTCAATGTCCCTGTTCTTGTGCTAGTCCAAAGCTGTTTTAATTACTATGGCCTTGTAGTATAGTTTGAAATCTGGTAAATTGATACCTCCTGTTTTATTTTTATTGCCTAGGATTGATTTTGGTATACGGGGTCTTCTCTGGTTCCATACGAAGCATAAAATTATTTTTTCTGTATCTGTGAAAAATGATGATGGTATTTTGATAGGGATTGGGTAGACTCTGTAAGTCACTTTGGGTAGTATAGACATTTTAACAATGTTGATTCTGCCGACCCATGAGCATGGTATATTCTTCCACCTGTTTATATCCTCTGCTTTTGCTTTCTTCAGTGTTTTATAGTTCTCCCTATAGAGGTCTTTTACCTCCTTAGTTAAATCCCAGGGATGCAGAGATGGTTCAACATATGCAAATCTATAAATGTAATTCACCATATAAACAGAAGCAAAAACAAAGACCATATGATCCTCTCAATAGATGCAGAAAAAGCATTTGACACCCTTTTATGATAAGAACGCTCAACAAAATAGGCATAGATGAGGCTTACCTAAAAATGATACAAGCCATATATGACAAACCCACAGCCAATATCATACTGAATGGGGAAAATTTGAAAGCATTCCCACTTAGAACTGGAACTAGACAAGGTTGCCCACTATCTCCACTTCTATTCAACATACTGCTAGAAGTCCTTGCTACAGCAATCAGACAAGAGAGCGGAATTAAGGGCATCCAAATGGGAGCAGAAGAGATCAAACTCTCACTCTTTGCTGATGACATGATATTATACCTAGAAAACCCCAAGGATTCAACCATGAGACTCCTTGATCTGATAAATGAATTTGGTAAAGTCTCAGAATACAAAATCCATACACAGAAATCAGAGGCATTCATATATGCCAACAACAGTACAAGTGAGAACCAAATCAAAGACTCAATTCCCTTCAAAATAGCAAAGAAGTTCTGGTTTCTTTCAGTGGCAAATGAAATTTCAAGATACAATCATGGAGTAAAGATTTTCACTGCGATTTGGTTTTTTTTTTTTTTATTTCTAAGCTTCTTCAGTTGATAGAGCTAGAATATATAGAAATTTTTTTAAAAAGGGGAGTTTATTTCAAATTCAAATTCAAGACTACAAAGTATTTTACTTAACCTTTTCTATTTTACATTCTTATCTTCTTCCATACCCAGGTTTTCAAGGACACAGAAGACAGAATTAGAATAATCCATACTCATTTCCTTTATTCCACATTTATACACATGACAGTCTTAGAATAGCAATATTGTCACTCCAACATCCCTGAGAACAGTATCTCTTCTCATTCTCCCCTCACTTTAAAAATAGTTTTACTACATTTACATTGATTGAGCATATAGCTAACGCATGCTACACACTCTCCCTTTTAATCCTCATTTAGTCATAGTTCTATAATTAACTGTATGTTTCATGATCACTATCAGTACTCAGTCAATGTCTTTCTAATGATTTTGCCTGAAGCTTGTGCTCTAGTAAATTCTTCAGAAAAGACTCAAGGGAACGGCCGGGCGCGGTGGCTCAAGCCTGTAATCCTAGCTCTCTGGGAGGCCGAGGTGGGCGGATTGTTTGAGCTCAGGAGTTCGAGACCAGCCTGAGCAAGAGCGAGACCCCATCTCCACTATAAATAGAAAGAAATTAATTAGCCAACTAAAATATATATAGAGAAAAAATTAGCCGGGCATGGTGGCCATGCCTGTAGTCCCAGCTACTTGGGAGGCTGAGGCAGCAGGATTGCTTGTGCCCAGGAGTTTGAGGTTGCTGTGAGCTAGGCTGACGCCATGGCACTCACTCTAGCCTGGGCAATAAAGTGAAACTCTGTCTCAAAAAAAAAAGACTCAAGGGAACAATATTGTCCAGTTTCTTACATGTTTATAGTTCATCTGTGCCCTTTATACTTCAAAGTCAGTTTCACTAAGTATAAAATTCTTGGCTTACATTTTCTTTGAACGTCTTAAACATGTTACTGTTTTCTTCTGGCATAAAATATTGCTTTAAAAAAGTCTGATGATAGGCCGGGCGCGGTGGCTCACGCCTGTAATCCTAGCACTGTGGGAGGCCGAGGTGGGCGGATTGCTTGAGCTCAGGAGTTCGAAACCAGCCTGAGCAAGAGCGAGACCCCATCTCTACTATAAACAGAAAGAAATTAATTGGCCAACTAATGTATATAGAAAAAATTAGCCGGGCATGGTGGTGCATGCCTGTAGTCCCAGCTACTCGGGAGGCTGAGGCAGCAGGATTGCTTGAGCCCAGGAGATTGAGGTTGCTGTGAGCTAGGCTGACGCCATGGTACTCACTCTAGCCTGAGCAACAAAGAGAGACTCTGTCTCAAAAAAAAAAAAAAAAAAAAAAAAAAAACTAAAACTAAAAAAAATAAAGATGGAGTATCACTGTTGCTTAGTCTGGTCTCCAACTCCTGAGCTCAAGTGATCTTCCCACCTCAGCCTCCAAGAGTGCTAGGATTACAGGTGTGAGCCACCACACCTGGCCTTAAATTACTTTTGCAATCTCTCCATACAGAGATAAAAGTGTTACTTAAAATATTGGAACTTAGAAACTTGACCATTGCTTACAGAAGGGAAAATTATCCCTAAAATATGCTTAATCAGGCGGCCAATTCATCTGCCAATCTCTAAGAACATGGAAGTGAATGTGATACACAGATTGTCCCCTATTGGAACCTTTATTTACCACCATTTGATAACCCTTCTTCAGGCCCAGATCTGCAACACTGGTTTGCCAACAATCATTAAATACACAAGAAGACTTTCATCATCATCTTCTGCTGCAGAAATCTAGGATATGTGGTTCTTGGGTATCACCAGAAAATGTGTTGGTGCTTGAGGGGAAATATCATGGAAAACAAGACACTGGTCATCCTCAAAAATGATTTTGGCTGCGATTTCCTTGTAGATGATCTTCCCAAAGATTTTGTGGCCATCAGGCCAAGTGACCTGAGCCTTGGTGCTCTCACCTGCCATCTTGGCCTCCCTCCCACATGGCAGCCAAGGGAGAAGCTCAGGAGGTTAATTTTTTTTCCCTTATGAGTAACATGTACTTTTTTGGGTAGATGCCTAAAGGATATTTTTCTTTTTCTTCAAGGTATGGTCATTTTATTAGCATATGTCTTGCTGTTGAATGTTTTGGGTCAGCATTTATAAAATATAATGTATTTTTTCAATAAACAGTTTATATATTTTTTATTACAGGAAAGTAATTTTGAATTATAGTTTTTAGTTTATTTGTTCTGTTTCCTTGCTTGGGTTTTTTTCTTCATAGATTTCTGTTCTCTGTATAATGGATTTTTACCTATTTTCAATATTTGTTGCTATGTCTCAAATGCTTTCTATCTCTTAATTTCTGTCTTTAAAATAGTTCTCCTTTTTCACCTTCTATTTGTCTTATGGCATTATCTATTTTGCTTATTTGTCCTTTTCATTTAATCTTCATTCTGAAATGATTTTTCCTTTCATTTCTAATATTTTTCTGAGTTCTGTCACCCCATGTCTGAGTCTTTCTAATTCTGATTTATGTATAAATGTTTCATATTTTATATCTTTTCTTAATTTCTTTTATAACATTTCAAAATAGCTGATTAAAGTTCTGATCTGTTCTGTCTTTCTGGTGTGCTTTTATTATCTGTAGGGATGTTCTGCTTATTTTCTCTCCTTATATTAACTTTGTATGGGATCTAATCTCACTACTTTGCTGTTGGTCATTTTTACATGAAATGAGTTTTCCTGAACTTTTAGAAGGAGGAGTGGTTTGTGATAGTTTCCTACCTTTGTGGAGCTCCTTATTGACTTTATTCACTGTCCCTACTTTTGTTGTGCCCTTCTCTTTTCTTAGCCTTTTCTTTTGAAAGGCAACGAGGGTATCTGTTGCCCCTGTCCTATTTAATTTTGATTCTATTCTCAGAGGTTTCTCCTCATTGTGGGGTTCTGACCTGGAAGGTCATCTTGGCTGGTCAGTTTTGAGAGTTTCTAGGGACTGGATGGCTCTAGCCCAGTTGCTTCCCAACCAGGTGTGATTTTTGGCTCTCCCTCCTTGCTCCCCCTGGCCCCTAGAGAACATCTAGCAATGTCTGGAGACATTTTTGGTTGTTACAACCAGCCTCATGCTTGTGGCACTTAGTCGGTAGAGGCCATGGATACTGTTAAACATCCTATTAATACAACGCATAGGACAGTCCCCCACAACAAAGAATTATACTTCCCCAAACGCCGGTAGTGCTGAGGTTGAGAAACCCTCTTCTAAGCCCGTTAGATGTTCTTGCAGGTCACTTGCACTTACTCTTTATGGAAGTGGACAAAATTGTTCTTAGTTTCAATTTTTGTTTATAAATTTTCCCCTTGTGCTTTCTAGTGAATACATATTAGCTATTTCGGAGTTCTGTTCTTAGATCTGTCAGACATCCAATTGCTTCTTTCTGTTTTCTCCTGCACAGATACTAGTATCATGCAGATCTTGTGGCTATTGGTAGCCTGTCTTTGCCATTTGTGTTTTGTGGTTTGCGAGGATATTCTCTCTCCTAGTTTTGTTTTAAATATTGTCTGTAGGTTTTTGTTTTTTGAATTGTGGTAAAATACACATAACATAAAATTTACCATCTTAACAATTTTTAACTGTGCAGTTCAGTAATATTAAGTATATTCACATTGCTGTGCAACCAATATCTAGAACTAGATCATAGGTTTTTAGCTTTGCTATCTGTTGCTCTGAATGCTTTTATGTGGGGATTTGGAGATATTAAAAAACCATGCTGTTGCTATTCCTGAACCCTCCTGCATTCAGTGTGAAAAGTAGAGAAATAGGTTTCTTGACAGAGATTAAAAGGAACTGACATAGCTTTCAAGAGTTACCTTCAACTTTACGTCTATGTAGGACAGAGTTAAACTCTTCAACTTAAACACAGTAAACAAACTAGTAAATGCTATCTCAAAAATTCTGAAGAGTCATGATATCACTCATTTCTGTTTAAGAAGTGAGGATGAAATATGGTATGTTCTTAATAATCATAACACATGAGACTCCAAAATCTAATGACAAATGCTGACAGAAGAAATTAAGAACAAACTCTGTTTCACCAAAATTAACTGATTTGTAAAGTGACCTTGGCAGCCCACCCAGATTCCCTGAAGTATACCTCAATAATTCACAAGAATCTATATGCAAAATACTTTGGGCTTTTTATAAGATATGCCAGACAAAGTATTATTACTTCAATCATTTCTCTGGAGGAAGTCTTGGCAGAATCATGCAGTAAGTACACTCCAGACTCGGGGGAAAAATCAGAACAGATTTCAGAAGTGGTTTGTTTGATATTATATGTAATTTAAAATATATTTCTAAGACTTCAATGTTAGGTGCAATCAGTGTGAGAGTTTAACAAATTATGTTATACCCCAAAAGCATAGGGGTATGCTTCTGCACAGCAAAGGAAAAAAAATCAACAGAGTGAAGAGACAACCAATAGAATGGGAGAAAATATTTGCAAATCATACATCTCATAAGAGGTTAATATCCAAAATATATAAGGAACCCAAACAACTCAACAGGGAGAAAGTAATCCAATTTAAAAATGGGTAAAGGATCTGCATAGATATTTCTCAAAAGAAGACATACAAATGGCCAACAGATATATGGAAAAATGTTCAACATCACTAATCATCAGAGAAATGCAAATTAAAATCACAATGAGATATCATACCATACCTGTTAGAATGGCTATTATCAAAAAATATAACAAGTGCTGGCAAGAATGTAGAGAAAAGGAAACCCTTGCACATTGCTGGTAGGAAAGTAAATTAGTACAGTCATTATGGAAAACAGTATGGAGGTTGCTCAAAAAATTAAAAATAGAATTACCATATGCTCCAGCAATTCTGCCACTGGGTATATATCCAATGGAAATAAAATTATTATGTTGAAGAGATACCTGTACTTCCAAGTTAGCTGCACCATTATTCACAATAGCTAGATATGAAATTAACCTTAGTGTCCATCAATGGGTGAATGAATAAAATGTGGTATACATACACTATGGAATACTATTCAACCTTAAAAAGAAGTAAATCCCATTTTGTGACAAAATGGATGAACCTGGTGGACAGTATATTAAGTGAAATAAGCTAGGCACAGGAAGACACATACTATATGATCTCACTTACATGAGGAATCTAAAAGTCAAACTCATAGATGTAGAAAGTAGAATGGTGGTTACCAGGGGTTTGGCAGAAGGAAGCCGGGGGAGTGGGAAGATATTGGGTCAAAGAATACAAAATTTCAGTTAGACAGGAAGAATACGTTCAGGAGATCTAATGTACAACATGGTGACTATAGTTAATAACAATGTATTGAATACTTGAGAGTAGATTTTTAAGTATTCTCACCACAAATCAGAAATATGTGAGATAATGTATATATTAGTTAGCTTGATTTAGCCATTCCACCCACATTGTATACACATTTCAAAACATCATCTTGTATGCCATAAATATATACAATTGTTATCAATTAACACATTGACTGCCACACTGAAAAAAAATTTTTTTCCCTTGGAGCCACAGTGTTTTATTATGAAAAAGCAGAATAAAAACTTTGAAAACGAAATGATCCTAATTTAATGAAAACTTTGTTATTTTTTATTATTTTCTGTGCATGAGTTATATGCAACTTGAAAAATAGTTCTTGCAGCTCCCAAGGTGAAGAGACAAGTGCGAGTTACATATGCTTCATGAGGCCCTGGGCTCAAAACTAGTGTGAGTTAAATACAACTCAGACGGCAGTTAATGTGTTAAAAAAAATCTTTTTAATCTCTCTCATTTTCCTAGACTTTCAGATCAACTGAAAACCTTTTCCTGAAAGCCTATGGGGGAAATCCACTGAATAGTGAATCCCCCAGTGTCCTAAATTCAACTGTAATTGTTTCTTTTAAAGAGCCCTATATGTTCTTTTAAAAAAAATTGAAAATGACTTAAAAAAATTTACCTTTCAACAATGTTGAGGCAAGACACACCATCCTGGCCACCCACAGCATAGAGAAAGCCTCCAAGTACGGCCACACCAACACTCGTCCTGCAGGTGCTTGTAGGGGCCACATCACTGCTCCACTGGTTTGTTTTGGGGTCATATCTATAAAGAATACATCAAGAGCAAAGTTTGTATTACACAAAGGAAGCTTGGCTATGTTTACATATTTCAAAACAAAGGATTTTTTTTTTTTTTTTTTTTTTGAGACAGAGTCTCACTTTGTTGCCCAGGCTAGAGTGAGTGCCGTGGCGTCAGCCTAGCTCACAGCAACCTCAAACTCCTGGGCTCAAGCAATCCTCCTGCCTCAGCCTCCCAAGTAGCTGGGACTACAGGCATGCGCCACCATGCCCGGCCAATTTTTTTATATCTATATTAGTTGGCCAATTAATATCTTTCTATTTATAGTAGAGATGGGGTCTCGCTCTTGCTCAGGCTGGTCTCGAACTCCGGAGCTCAAACGATCCGCCCACCTCGGCCTCCCAGAGAGCTAGGATTACAGGCTTGAGCCACCACGCCCGGCCAAAACAAAGGATTTTTTTAAGGGGTGGAGGGTTGTGAGGAGAGGTGTTCAATTCCCTTGTTTGTTTTTGTTGAGACAAGAGTCTCCCACCATTGCCCTGGGTAGTGTGTAGTGGCGTCAGATAGCTCACTGTAACCTCCAACTCCTGGGCTTAAAGTGATCCTCCTTCTGCCTCAGCCTCTGGGTAGCTGGGATTACAGGTAAGCACCACAATGCCCAGCTCAGTTCTTTTCTTTTTTTTTTTTTGTCCTTTCTTTTTTATAGAGATGGGGTCTCATTCTTGCTCAGGCTAGTCTTCAATTCCTGAGCTCAAGCAATCCTCTGTCCTTGCCCTCCCAGAGTGCTAAGATTACAGGCATGGGCCACCATCAACCTGGCCCAAATCAAAGAATTTGTATGACACGTATGTTTTCCCCTAAGTATTGGCTGATTAATAACTAAAACATATGAAAATCTAGCTGGTTTTTATTTTTTGAAATTCATTTTTACTTAAGTTACATATGAATATATTTTCTTTTTAAAAAATCAGAATGTTAAAGTCCCCTTTAAGTCCCACCTGAATTCTGGTCTAGTCCCATTTTGATTTGGTACGCACCCTTTAAGACTTTTCAGTAAAATACTTTAAAATAGGTATATATGTATCTACATATATATTTATTTATACGTAAGCATCTTTTCTTTACATAAATATCATACAATAGGCATTGATTTTTCCCTCAACATATTTTTAAGATCTATGTATGCTAATATAGCTCTAGCTTTTTCCTTTGAAGTATTTTATTATATTGTATGTACAATGCAGTATTTAATCATATGCCTATTGAGTAAAACCTTTAGGCTGTTTCTGACAGTTTGTTGTTAAAAACAGTGATTACTCTTGTATATTTCTCCTCCTGCAAATGGGTAAGTAGAATCACTAGGGCAAATAGTATGTTCATTTTTATTTAAAAAATACTCTCAGGCCAGGTGCGGTGGCTCACGCCTGTAATCCTAGCACTCTGGGAGGCAGAGGTGGGAAGATCGTTTGAGCTCAGAAGTTTGAGATCAGCCTGAGCAAGAGTGAGACCCTGTCTCTACTAAAAAAATAGAAAGAAATTAGCTGGACAACTAAAAAAATACATATATATAAAAAAAAATTAATCGGCATGGTGGCACATGCCTGTAGTCCCAGCTACTTGGGAGGCTGAGGCAGCAGGATTGCTTGAGCCCAGGAGTTTGAGGTTGCTGTGAACTAGGCTGATGCCATAGCACTCTAGCCTTGGCAACAGAGTGAGACGTTGTCTCGTGTCTCAAAATAAAAAAAGAATTAAAAAAGTAATAATTAAAAAAAAAATACTCTCAAAATGCTTTTTGTATTACTTATCTCTAGTAAGAATGGCCTTTACCAAAAAGTTCCCAAACAATAAATGTTGGCGTGGATGCAGAGAGATAGGAACACTCCTACACTGCTTGTGGGACTGCAAACTAGTTCAAAGTCCGTGGAAAGCAATATGGAGATACCTTAAAGCGATACAAGTAGATCTACCATTTGATCCCGAAATTCCACTACTGGGCATCTACCCAAAAGATCAAATGACACTCTACAAAAAAGACACCTGCACTTGAATGTTTATAGCAGCACAATTTACAATTGCAAAGTTGTGGAAACAACCCAAGTGCCCATCAATATATGTGTGGATTAATAAAATGTGGTATATGTATACCATGGAGTACTACTCAGCTTTAAGAAACAATGGTGAGGCTGGGCGTGGTGGCTTACGCCTGTAATCCTAGCACTCTGGGAGGCCAAGGCAGGCAGATCGCTCAAGGTCAGGAGTTCGAAACCAGCCTGAGCAAGAGCAAGACCCTGTCTCTATTAAAAATAGAAAGAAATTAATTGACCAACGAAAAATATATATACAAAAATTAGCCGGGCATGGTGGCGCATGCCTGCAGTCCCAGCTACTCGGGAGGCTGAGGCAGGAGGATCACTTGAGCCCAGGAGTTTGAGGTTGCTGTGAGCTAGGCTGATGCCACAGCACTCTAGCCCAGGCAACAGAGAGACTCTGACTCAAAACAAAAAGAAACTATGGTGATATAGCACCTCTTGTATTTTCACGGATAGAGCTGGAACTTATTCTACTAAGTATCCCAAGAATGGAAAAACAAGCACCACATGTACTCACCAGCAAATTGGTATTAACTGATCAACACCTAAGTGGACATATAGGAATAACATTCATCAGGTGTCGGGCAGGTAGGAGGGGGAGTGAGGGGATGGGTATATACATCAATAATAAGTGAGATGTATACCGTCTGGGGGATGGTCACGCTTGAAGCTCTGACTCGAGGGGGGAGGGGGGCATGGGCAATGTACGTAACCTTAACATTTGTACCCCATAATATGCTGAAATAAAAAAAAGATGATATACACAGTCTAATGGATAAAAAAAATGCTTTTTGTAGATATATCAATTTTTTTCAATTCATTATTTTTTCTTTTCATTAATTTTTTTTTGTTGGGTTTTGCTGCTCTTTTTATAACTTCTTGATTTAAAAGCATGATTCATGTTTTTCCATCTTTTTTACAAAAGCATGTAAGTTAAAATTCATATAAATTTGCCTCTGAGTACCATCTTAGTTGCATTTTATCCATTTTGATATATATAGGCTTAATTATTATTAAGTTATAAATATTTAGTCATTTCTACTCTCATTTCTTTAATCTATCAATTTATTATGTACAGTGGTTTTTTTTTTTTTTTTTTACTTTTATGGAACTAATCCCTCTGTCTTTTTTTTCCACCTACAAAATCTTTATACCTCTAGAACTTGTTATCCTGCTGGGATTCACAGAGGTGTCATAGAAATACAAAGGATCGCTGTAAACCAACAGCCCTATGAAAAATGGTGTGTGAGAGAGCAAGAAGCTATTAAAACATCAGTTACTATAGGTTTCCAATGTGCCTAGGCACTGTAATAGATAGATATTATTAGGGAGAAAGATATTTCAACAATTGTAGCACAATGTGACACAGATAAGAATGTTCAAAATATTTATGAAAGAGCAGAGGATCGAGAAACTAACTTCATCTGTGTGGTATTGAGAAGGTTTTAAATAAGAGGTAACATTGTGTCTTGAAGGAAATGTAAGTATTAAAGGGGCAGAGATATTCCAGGGAAGAAATAATGGCATGCACACATACACACAGGAAAAGAGGTATGAAGGAAGATAGCATGTCCAAGGAACTGCAAGCTAGTTGATGGGTTTGAGGTAGCATGTTTAGGGAATGGAGGTGTGGCACGGGAGACATATTGGAAAAACAGGTAGTGATCAGATCATAAAGTACCTGTGTGCCATACTAAGTGGTCTGGGCTGCCAACTAGTGCCACAGATGCAATACGAAAGCAGTACGTCACATCTGTTTCCTAATTAATATCTCAAATGAAACTATATGAATAGTAGAGAAAAAATTTCAAAATTATTTTACTCACCTTTCAACACTATTGAGATAAGAGGATCCATCGTGGCCTCCTACTGCATATAACAAGTCATCAAGAACACTGACCCCAACTCCACATCGCCTTTTGCTCATTGAAGCTACCATTCGCCATTCATTGGTCTGGGGATCATATCGTTCAACACTGGAAATGGCATCTCCACTGCACCAACCACCAACTGGGGAAGTAACAGAAATGGTCAAGAGAATATTGTATAAATATTCAAGAGAATAAAGCATAGTATGTAACACTCACTGCCTCACTATTCTTGGACTAACTTTAGAAGCAGGTCAAAACACAAGTCATAGCTTTAACTTACTCCACTGGGATTGCTTTAATCTTTAATAAATTTTCTAAATAAGTTTTATGCTCATTTTACAAACAGGGGCAATGACACTAATTCAAATAAGATTGTGAGGTAATGTGGTATATGATGGATAGAACACTGAATTTAGTTTAAAAACTGGGGTTTAACTATGGCCTCTACTAGCTATTTGATCTTAGAGAAATCCTATAAACTCTTTGAACCATACTTTCCTCATTTGTAAAATAGTGAATCAAAATTTAAAAAGTGAAATAATACCAATAATGTATAAGAAAGTATACATCATGACTAAGGAGGATTTATCCCAGGTATGCAAGGTTGGTTCAATATGGGAAAATCAATTAATGTAAACCATCACATCAACAGGCTAAAGAAGAAAAATCGTACAATCATATCAATAGATGCAGAAAAAGCATCTGACAAAATTCAATACTCCTTTCTGATAAAAACTCTCAGTAAACTAGGAATAGACAATTTGAGAAAGAATATCTACAAAAATCCTACAGCAAATGTCATACTTAACAGGGAGAAACTTTCCCACTAAGATCAGGAACAGGACAATGATATTTCCTCTCACCACTACTTTTCAACATCATACTGGGAGTCCTAGTTAAAGTAATAAGACAAGAAAAGGAAATAAAGGGTTTAGAATTTGGGAAGAAACAATAGCTAGTAGTAATACAGAACAATTATAACAATATGTCAGCATTACTACTCTTGAGCTTTGGGGACATTATTAAGTAAAATACGGGTTACTTGAACACAAGCACTGTGGTACTGTGACAGTCAATCTGATAACTGAGATGGCTGCTAAGTGATTAAAGGGCAGTTAGTGTACACATCATGGATACACTGGACAAAGGGATGATTCACATCCCAGGCAGGAGGGAGTAGAACAGTGAGAAACTTCATCATGCTACTCAGAACAGTGTGCAATTTAAAACTTATGAATTGTTTATTTCTGGAATTTTCCATTTAACATTTTCAGAGCAAGGTTGACTGTAAGTAAATGAAATCGGAGAAAGCAAAACTACATATAAGTGGGAGACTACTATATTTAAGGGAGGTACATTTTGGTTCACTTTCTCATGGTCTTTTAATAGGTGTCCTTATGACTAAAAATAGTACAAAAATTCTTACTATTTTATTACAAAATATTTTGCTTTTTATTTAATCTGAAATCTTTACTGAATTCTAAATTATCCAACAAGTCATTTAAGATCAGAAAACATTCTGAAGACACTGTATTTTTCACAAATGAGTGTTACAGACTGACTGACTGTGTCCCCCGCCATCCCCACATTCATACGTTTATGCCCTAACACCCAGTTTGGCTGTATTTGGAGATGGGGGCCTCTAAGGAAGTAAACAGGGTTAAATGAAGTCATAGTGTGGGGCCCTGATCTAATAGGATTATTATTCCCATAAGAAGAGACACCAGAGAACACATTCTCTAGTTCATTCTCTCTCTCTCCCTGCCTCCCCCCTACCCAGGCCATGTGAGGACATTGTGAGAAGGTAGTCATCCTGGAAGCCAGGAAGACAGCCCTCACCAGAAACTGAATTGGCCAGAACCTTGAGTTCCAGCCTCCAGAACTGTGAGAAAACAAATTTCTATTGTTTAAACCTTCCAGTCTATAGTGCTTTGCTATGCTGACTGCGCAGACTAGTCAGAAGAATAGTTTCAAACTGAGTTCCATAAAGCTTCTCTGAATGACTCCTAAAGAAGAATGTGGTTATGACAGAAACACTTAATTAACTGTTACTCTTCCATATCATCTCTCTTTCAATCCAAAATAACAGCTAGGTTCTGGAGCTTAATAAATGAAGTCTAAGGGTATTGTATCTTCAAAATATTTGAAAACTCCTTGGTTTCTAAGGGGTTTCAAGTAACTTTCTGAGCCAGACTGAAAAGGATAAAATGTTTCTAATCTTCTAGATAAATTTGAAAGTCCACTTTCTTTATTTCCAATCTCAATGTTCAATAAATTTTATTTTATCATGCTTTCATTAAATCAGAATATTCAACAAATACTAAATCCCAGAAAATTTTATATATATTAATTTGCTCAACTTTGAATTTTCTAATTGTACACATACAAAAAGTTTTAGTATCAGAGAAGCATCTTAAATTCTTAAATTCTAAAATAAAGCTTGGCTAGAGGCCAGGCGCGGTGGCTCACGCCTGTAATCCTAGCACTCTGGGAGGCCGAGGCAGGCGGATTGCTCGAGGTCAGGAGTTGGAAACCAGCCTGAGCAAGAGCGAGACCCGTCTCTACTATAAATAGAAAGAAATTAATTGGCCAACTAATATATATAGAAAACATTAGCCAGGCATGGTGGCGCATGCCTGTAGTCCCAGCTACTCGGGAGGCTGAGGCAGCAGGATTGCTTGAGCCCAGGAGTGTGAGGTTGTTGTGAGCTAGGCTGACGCCATGGCACTCACTCTAGCCTGGGCAACAAAGCGAGACTGTCTCAAAAAAAAGCTTGGCTAGAAATGTAAGAACTTATAATATTTGAGACCAATCAAATAACCTAATCATTAAATCTCAGGCACAATTTTATAATAGAGACATTAAAACCTCTGGATTACATGGCTCCAAATCAAATAAATAACACTTTATAAATGATGTTCTTCAATACTAAAGAAAAAATAGGCGTTAGGAAACCAAACTTTACCTATGACTCAGGGAAGCAATAAAAGAAAAAGGTTGTTCATTCTGCTGCCTCGTGGTGATTTTACATGCATTATGATTTTCAAGGCAGGAAGTCATGACACAACTGGGTGTTATGGACTGAAATGTGTCTCTTTAAAAAAGACATGTTGAAGCCAAACCCTCAATGTGACTTTAAGGAGGTCTTAAGGATGGGGCCCTAATCCGATAGAACTGATATCCTTATAAGAGGAACAGATACCAGAGAGCTCTCTCTTTCCTTGCATGTGCATTAGAGAAAAGGCCATGGGAGGATACAGGAGGCAGTACCCTCTGCAAGCCAAGAAGACAGGCCTCAATAGAAACCAGTCCTGCTGTACTTTCATCTTGGATTTCCAGCCTTGAACAGAACTAGGACAAAATAAATTTCTGTTGTTAAGTCGCCCAGTCTAGGACATTTTGTTATGTCAGCCCAAGCTTACTAATACACTGGGACCGGAACAGAACTAGTCCGGTTATTATCTTAGCTGAGTAGTATACTATACTTAGCATATTAAAACATGCAGAGTCCCTATCCTGGGAATTCACAATTTGAGTTAAGCAATGTACCTAAGGAAAAATATTGTAGAAAAGTGGACATAGGGTTTTATATGTATGAGTTGTTGGCTCTAGAAAGAATTATTTCAGACCAGATTTGGTCATAAAGTGTTACCTTAAAGAAGGCAACTTTCAGAAAGTATCTAGAATATAGTTCACTGAGCTGTGGACACTAAAAAAAAAAAATCTCAGAAATCCAAAATTGATAAGCATCAAAAAGCCCAATGAAAATTAAGAGGAAAGCCCGAAATAAAGATATCAATAGCAGCAAAATGCTGCTGAGTCAAGAACTATTGAGATTATAGATTTGACTTCAGGCTTCCTGCGTTTATTTCCACAGAGGGATGAAATAAGGAAGACTCACTTTCCAAAGGTTAAGTGAGCATTGGGGACTTGGCATCCCAAAGATAATAAAAACAAAATTGCAATAAAAACCAAAGCAAACTGAAGATTAAGTTTTAAGTAGAGACAAACGGGCGAGGATCTAAGTTTATATCAGTGAGCAGTATCATTCAAGGAATAGAAATCAGCTTTAGATAACACAAAAATATTAAGTAAGAAGATAAAATCAATTCTGGTGGTAAAGGAAAAGAATAGCTTTTCTTTACAAATGAAAATGGATACTTTAATAGTGAAGAAAGGTGGTAACTTTTCTTTATATTTCTGTGTTAACCAAAATTTCTATATTTGATGTCTATTCACTATAGTCAGAAAACAAAAAATGTTTTCAAAAAATAAATTATCTTTCATATATAAGGTGACATTCATAATTCACTATTGTTGCTGGCATGTTCATTATATATTTTTTCCATTAATTGTGATGGGTCAATGCTAATATCTCACCAGCATTCCTCAAGATTTAATCATTCTTCATTGAGTGCCTACTCTGATAAGATTTCTACAAAATCTGGAAACTATAAAGATAAATTAGAAAATGTGGGGCCGGGCGCGGTGGCTCAAGCCTGTAATCCTAGCTCTCTGGGAGGCCGAGGTGGGCGGATCGTTTGAGCTCAGGAGTTCGAGACCAGCCTGAGCAAGAGCGAGACTCCATCTCTACTATAAATAGAAAGAAATTAATTGGCCAACTAATATATATAGAAAAAATTAGCCGGGCATGGTGGCACATGCCTGTGGTCCCAGCTACTTGGGAGGCTGAGGCAGCAGGATTGCTTGAGCCCAGGAGTTTGAGGTTGCTGTGAGCTAGGCTGACGCCATGGCACTCACTCTAGCCTGGGCAATAAAGTGAGACTCTGTCTCA
>VSMD01072663.1:0-25135 GCA_008750895.1 Mirza zaza
CCCCCCTTCTTCCTCCCCCCTTCCCAATACCCTATTACTGTAGTACCTATGTGTCCACTTAGGTGCTACTCAGTTAATACCAGTTTGCTGGTGAGTATATGTGGTACTTGTTTTTCCATTCTTGGGATACTTCACTTAGTAGAATGGGTTCCAGCTCTAACCAGGAAAATATAAGATGTGCTATATCACTGTTGTTTCTTAGAGCTGAGTAGTACTCCATGGTATACATATACCACATTTTATTAATCTATTCTTAGATTAATGGGCACTTGGGCTCTTTCCACAGCCTTGCAATTATGAATTGTGCTGCTATAAACATTCAAGTGCAGGTGTCTTTTTTGTAGAGTGTCTCCAAATTTATCTTTATGATTTTCTTAATAGCAGTTTCTTTTCTCTAGTTTATTTTATTGTAAGAATACAGTATACAATACATATAACATACAAAATATGTGTTAATTTACTGTTTTATGTTATTGGCAAAGCTTCTGGTCAACAGTAGGATATTAGTCAATAAGTTTTGGGGGAGTCAAAAGTTAAACATGGACTTTTGACTGTGCAGGGGCTGGCCCCCCAATTCTGCATTTCTCAAAGGTCAACTATACTTAATTTGAAATTATGAGTGATTTACATACTTTTAAACTGAAGGTATTACAACTTTAAATACAATTACATTTAGGAAACTTTCCCCAAAATACTAAATATGGATTAATTGAAGAATAGTTAAGTGATTAATCATTTTCCTTGAATTAGTTATGAATTTCATTATTCTAATAACCTTATTCTAACAGTTTCTAATGCTGGTTTATAAGTAAGAAGTGATTAATTCACCTATATACCATTTATACTGGGACAGACTGCTCCACTATACTTCATTCACCACATTTATCTGTGATGTGATAGGGTGTTGCTCTTATTGCATACAGTTTGAAAAATTGCTGCAATGAATCAAAACAATGTATTATCATGACAATTTTTATTCCCAATATCCTGGTAAAAACTTCATACTTGCTTTTTTCTTCCTACTCTTTGCAATTGTCTTGAGAATATACATGATTATGATGTGCCATTGCAATATGCTACTAAATAATGTGAAACAGCATCTGCTTCTCATTCCTGAATATTATTGAATTTAGTAAGTAGTAGAACTACTTTTTATAAAATATTGATAGTTTTGCAAATGATTCTGGCCATAAAAACAAATCCAATTATGCACAATCCTAAAACTACAATAAATTTTAAGACTTGGAAAACATAGTCATTATCTAAGTTTCTTCTTCTGAAAATATCTTTTCTCATGATGTCAAAGGAAATAAACTATTTTTGATGAAAAAAGATAAAGTGTCCTATAAAAGAATTGGGAAGAAGACTAACTAGATGTCTGATTCATCAAACAAACTGATATTGATTACCAGCAGTAAATGGGTTACAGACAACTTTGGGGAATACATAAATTTTGTGAAAATATTATTGCTTCAAGGTATTTGAATGAAGCAGAAGCTGAAAATAAGCTAACCCAAACAGGTTGAGAAAAATGAAAGGTTCAATCAACAATATTAAAGTTATACATATGTTCTGTCAAATTAATAAATATCTACATGATATGGGAAACAAACACTGAGAATCAGAGCTAGAGGGCTCTATCGACCAAAAAAAAAAAAAAAGCAACATAAAGAGGGGTATAGACTTTTGAATATATTTTCTGGATTTACATCCAACAATTTGGAAATACTGGGTACAATACTATGATGGTGATGGTTGTTAGGCTCATTTTATTATGATAATTTGCTATTTCTCAGAGTACCATTTCATAGTTTTTATAGAAACAAGATTATCTTTCCAAATTAAGTCACTGGTTATATGCTGGTAATGAAATATTTTTCCAAAGACAAGGATACAATTCTCATTTGATTCTATACCATAATATGTCAAAAGTCATGGGGTTCATTAAGGAATTAATTAATTTTCTGTTTCTACAAATATATTCTTTTCAGCGGGTGTTCTACGAGCCATATGTTATGTTGACTATCCCAATAAAATTGTAAAAACCGCCTATGAAGAAAATATAATTATTTTATTGAGAAAAAAACAGGTGACCTTAACTGTTTCCCTTTTCAATTGGCATGTCAAGGTATAGTTTGATATTGCAATTATTTGAAGATTATTCAATCAATCAAATACATTATTTTAGATGGTATATAAATTTATTTTGCAAGAAATATTTATAAGAAAATATTCCTCAAATGAAAGCTGATAATATTATAATTTCTTAAGATTATATTCTGTGAAACATAAACTTATAGTTGGATTTAGATACTTTTTTCAGTTTTTATTTGAATAAATATTAGCATAGCCTTTAAATATATGTATTAAGATCATTAATATGATTTGTAAGATGTATTTAATCAAGTTTAGAATCTTTATATATATGTTACTTTAGATTTTCATTACACTTGCATCCATATGAATAGAATTTAACAATATTTTTCTACCAAAATACATATTAAGAAAGAAAGAAAGAGAAAAGAAAGGACATAAAATAGTTGTATGAGTCCATTTCAGTGAGCATATATCTGTAGCAATAGACACAATAATCAAGATTGAAATAATCAGCACAGGTAGACAAAACTTGATTCAATTAATTCAAAGTTTTCCAGAATATTGGCAAAGAAGAAAAATGCATTCATTGTTTAGATTCCCAAGCAAGTGGGAAGTGATAGCATCTTTGACTTTCTTGAAGAAGAAATTAAATATTAATTGAAAGCTGATAATAAAAAACAACCGAGATGAAAGCTTGATAAAATATGTCTACATATTTTAACACAAAAATTACCCAAATCCAAAACAAGGTTTATTCCACTGTTAATAAGTCAACATCCTATTCATAATATAACCTTCAGAAGTTAAACAAATAGTCGCCAAGGTGTCACCTGATATTCTGGGGTATGGTACAATAAAAGAAACTCATTTTTGGTTGCTGTTGCTTTCAAGATGGACTATTTAAAAGTGGCAGTACGCATGCCAACTGATTGAACAGAAAAATAATTTACATCCCTGCTGCCATGAAAAATCTGTTTATCAGTCTAATGAGGATGAAACAGGCTTTTGATGACAGAGGTGACTGATATGCCAAGCAGGCAATATTGTTCACTGGACCCGATTTCAGTTATATATAAATAGAAAGAAGAACACTCTAACATACTATCATGAACATATCCTCCAAATCTCCTAATTATCAACATTTTGACCACCTTATTTCATCAGACTCCTGAACAAAAATGTGTTTTGTGTTGCTTATTTTGTTGTTGTCATTCCTTTGGCTAGAGTTTTTTGAAACAAAACAAAGTTTAACATTTTAAAATTAACCAATTCAGCACAAAAATGAAACAAATCATAGATTGAGGACCATCTCAATGAATACAGAAAATAATATTTGCAAAATTGAATACCTATGTATCCATCCTAGGTATGTAAAGGACAAAAAATTGTCTTTTAGACAGAATTGACTAATATCTTTCATTATTTTCTCCCTAAGATTAGTAAAAACAAAATGATTTCTGCACTCATTAAAATTACAGATTTTAGCCAAGACAATGTAGAATAAAATTTCACAAAAAACCAAAAAAGGAAAAGACATAGAAATTAAGGGAAAAAGAGCTTTACTATTGTTGTTTATAGATAACATGGCTGTGTGCATAGAAAACCAAACAACTGAACAAAAAGAACAAATAGACCTAAAAGCTAGATTTAGCAAGGTCAAAGGACACCAGGTTAATACACACAAGCTAATGATGTTTCTATATACTGGCAAAGAAACAACTGCCATGAAATAACATTTACAATCATATCAAAAATATAAAATGCATTAAATTTTTTAAAATAATGTAAAGCTCCTTTTTAAAAAATATTAAAAATATTGTTAAAAGAAATTTTAAAGGACTCAGATAAATAAATATACTATGTATATAAATTATAAAACTCAAGATTGTTAAAATGTCATTTCTTTTTAAGTGATTGAAAATAATCCCAAACAAAATTTGCAACAAATAAGCTTTTTAAGTGAAAATTAGTCAAAGAAATTTTGATAAGAAAATTAAGTTAAAAGACTTACATTTCCTGATTTTGAGACTTATTTTAAAAGTACACACACACAAATAGTGTTGGATATAAATATGTATATTAATGGACTAGAATAGAGTGTTAAATAAGCAAGAGGCCATTACCCTGAGGCTGTCTCCATACTTTGACTTCCTATGTAACAAACTGCAACCTAACTTAGTACATAAACAAACCAAAACCTAAGTAGGAGTATAATGAATGGCTACATTTCAGCCAATACACAAAGTCAACTCATCGTGGCATGTCTAATTAAGGCAGATGCCTGGTTGTGGCCGATCAGGTGATTTCTCTGTTTTGCTTCTCTTTTCAGCCTATAAAAGCTCACTGCATACTCTTTTGGACAGAATTCTCTGAACGTCTTCTCATTTTAAATGATGTTCAATCTATGAATTGTTCATGGCTCTAATAAACTCTACTCATTTATTTCAAGTTTTTCTTTTAACCGGATAATTCCAAAAATAAACTACGCATAATTTGTCAATCAATTTTCAATAAAAATAACAAAAAAATTCAATAAAAAAAGAAAATTTTTTCAACAAATAGCACTGAAACAACTAGATAAACATGAGTACAAATTACCCTCAAATCTTACTTTATACTAAATATAAAAATAATTATTTCTGATAGATCATAGACCTAAACATAAAAGGTAAAACTATAACATGTTTAGAAGAACACATAAAAGAATATCTTTATAATCATGGGCAGCATGTTTTTCTCAGTGGACAAAATGAGTTTACTATTAAAGAAACATTATTGATAAAATGGACTTCATCGAAGTTAAAAATTGCTCCTCAAAAGATATCACCAAGAAAATGAAAAGGAAAGCAGCAAACTTGAAAAAAAAATACAATATACAAATATGTCAAATAACATGCATCTGAATATATAAAAAAACTTTAAAATACTAAAATAAACAATTAAATTAAAAACAGGAAACAATCTTAAATACTTCAGAAGTAAAATTTTAAGTGGATGATAAGAACATAAAAATGTGTTCAACTTCATTGACTGTGCTAGTTATTAACATATTGTTTCTCAGACCTTGTGACACTGGAGCGATGACTAAGGATACTATGCCTACAATATTTCTGCTTTTCTAGCTGTTCTATATTAAACTCTTCTCATAGGATATAATAGATTCTAAGACTGGAAAACAGAAAAGGGGCAATTTTCTTTTTTTCTATTTCCTGAATGCCTCTTGTGAGCTTCCTATCTGCTTGCATTTCTGTTTCTTACCCTAGCAATGTTTCCTCAAATGGGCAACAGCAGGTCCCTCCTATAATAGCATCCGAATCCCATATGACATTTTACTCAACTGTTACAAAACAAATTAGTTCATGCCCCTTATGAGAGACACCAATCCCGGGCATCTGTGCCTCCTCTTCAGATGCCTGGTATCTAGGTCCACAGCGACCTTCCCCAGGCTCAGAGACATTAGCATCGGTCAAACGGCACCCCATTTTAACTTCAGAGGGCCCATCCTTCAAATTTTAATTTGTAATAATCCAAACTTCTTTTTTCTGTTCCTCTAGCCCTAGAGATAGCAGCTTTTTCTTGTGGTTGCTCTCACTGTGCTACATTCGTAACACAATTACATACATATTCTATGTGCACATTAATACATTTTCAGTTACTTAGTCAAAAATTTTTTATGTAGTTAACAATTTTTTTATTAAATTCTCTATGGTCAAATACTTAGTGTTGTTTCTTTCCCCTATTATACCCTGACTTACATCATCAAGGGAGTGCAATTTTAACCACAATGAGATGCAATTTCACACTAATTTGAATGGCTAAAATTAAAATACTGGCAATATCAAATAATTGCTAGGATAAGGAGCAACTGGAACTCTCACAAATTGGTATGACTATAAATGGTGCTATAACTTTTGAAAACTATTTTTCTGTTCCTTATACAGACAAATATATACTAAACCTATTGGTCAGCAATTCCACTTCTGGTATTTAACCATGACAAGCTTAACAATAAATTTATAAGAACACTTGTACAAAAATGTTGATAGCAGCTTTACCCAAGATAGCACAAAATTGAAAAAACCTAAATGTCCAATCACGAGAGAATGGTTACACACAGTGTGGTATAGTCATTTGATGGGAAACTCTTCAGCATTAAAACCAAATGAACCATAGATATATCCATCAATATAGATAAATCTCAAAAACATCATTTTGAGTGAAATAAATATACAAAAAAGAGGATATAGTGTATGATTTCATTTATATGAATTTTGAGTAATAAGAAATGGTTGGCTACAGCTGCTCAACATTGAATAGAATGGGTATGAGATAACTTTCCGGAATTACAGCAATGTGGTATGTTTGTTTGTTTATTTGTTTTCTTTAATTGAGGCTTTGGATACAGAAATATATACTGTATACTAAATTGTACACTTAATGTGTACAGTAAATAAATTTTATCTCAATGTTAAAAATATGAGAAGCATACCTATATACTGACATGGAGAGAGATAGAGGATATATTTTTAATTGAAAAAACTAAAATGCAGCAACATGTGTATAGTATGTTCCCTATTTTTGAGAAAGTAGATTTCGAAGTGTGGTGTAAGGACTCTGGAGATTACCTTGATCTTCTGAGAGTCAACAAGCTTTCCCTTTTCTATATATATATTTTTTTTTCCTAAACAATGCCATATTTCTATTTTTTTGGAAAATATATTATTGTACCTAAAATATATGATACATATTGACATAAAACATGAAATGTGGTTATTATGTACTGTCTAATTGATTAATAGATATTGAAAATGCCTCAGTTTTCATTTCTAACAAGGCAAGGATAGAGATAGCTCTCATAAGCAAAAGCTCTTTAAAGTTTTTGATAATTTCTGAGTGTTTAAAGAGGTCCCAAGGAGGAAAGTTTGAGAACTGCTGGTGCAAGAAAACAGGGGACATATAAACAAACAAGCAAATATATATGCATGCACAGTTTTTAATATCTATATTTGTTCATATTGTTCTGAATGTAGACAAAATGCTCCTGAGTCAGGGACAAATTTACTGTCACTAACTTACAGCAATAATTGTGCCAATTTCCCTGTGCTCAATTTCCCCTTTACAAGGCAATTTGCAGAGAGCAAAAGATTAGTCGTTTTCTGAAGAGGATGAGGTTTTGCTACAAAATCTTAGAGCAAACTAAGATTCTCCTCCTTGGACTGCTGCAAGTTTCTTTCAGCAGCTTTGATCCTAGTCTGGCATAAGCACTTTGATCCTCCTGGGTCTGAGTGCTTGAACCACCTGTAGACTCCTTGTCTGTGGTCCGGACTCAAACATGCCAATCTTTCTTTCAGTTATCAAATAAAGGGATTAGAGCAGCAATTCAAATAACACTTGTTTTCTTCAAAATATAAATAGTTGTATTAGGCACTGTGTCATGCAATGGGTCTTTCACTGAATTCTCATAAAGAAATTTCTAAAGTTTACGTAATCAAGTTGCATAACTCACTAATGTTTGAAGATTTTATTGATTTTACCTCCCATGTTTCATGAATCTCTATTTTAGTGGCTCTCCAAACCCAACCTAATGTTTTTGTCTGCTTTTGTATTTTTGTTTGTTTATTTGCTTTCATATGATAATAGCAGTGTGGTTGTCAATTTTGAAAATGGGGCCCAAAAATCACTAAGCATATCTAAAAATACCTTTACACTAAACCATAGTATATATCTTTTTTTTCCCCCCCTGGCTGCTTATTGTGTAACTTCACTCATCATACTTGTGTTAATTGTGTCACTGCTTGGTTTTTGCAACTCTAAGTTCCTAACACCCCTGTTGAAATCAGGGAGTTCATTTAAACACAATACATCCTACAAGAATTTCTGGCTAATGAAATTATTTCTCTAAATAATGTATTAGAGGAAATCATAGAAGATCATCTTCATGAGCACAAGAGAGGCAAAGCTTTATTAAACAGGAAACAAAATTTGTAATCATAAAAGAAAAAAATAGATTATTTTAAGAGTAAGAACTAATCATGTCAAGGCTAATATTGTCAATTTATGGCTCATTTTATGCCATTAACATGAACTAATCTAACACGCACATTTGCAAAAGAAAATAACACAGAGAGAAAAATTGTGAGGCAAAATAAAAGGGAATTATTGGAGGATCAAATTTCCTTATTAAGAAAGAGTAATGTATCTAATGCGCTTATTTGTAGGCTGACTAGCATAAAAAGTGTATTAATCCATTGTATGAGAAAAGAATGCAAAGTATATGGATACAGATGAAGGTAGGTTGCTAAATTGTGTAACATATTCCTATTTACCTTCAATTTCTCAGTGAATTAACAAAGTGGACTATGGCTGAACACACTGGTAGGAAGATAAAACATATGCACCTAATACTATTTAACATATTGACTGCCACACTAGAAAATAATTTTTTTTCTCCTGGGGCCACAGTGTCTTATTAAAACAAAGCAATCCTTTCTAATTTGTTATTCTTTATACTTTTCTGTGTATGACTTATATGCAACACAATCCGCATTTTTAGAATTAAATTGTCAATATTAATTATAACAATAAGAACATCAACAAGTAAGATTTTCACTAACCAACTGCAGGGATTTGCTTCATGAGGCCCCGGAATCAAAACTAGTCTGTGAGTTAAATACAACTCACATTGCAGGCAATGTGTTAAAATAGATTTTTTAAAAGATAAAAGTAATGAGGGGAAATAGTCAAATCAAGAGATCTGGTTGATTTTGGCATAATTTTTTCGAAACTAGAAGAGCAAAATGAAAAAAAATGAACATTATATATTTGAATATCACAAGTGGTATTGAGTAACAAAGGACTTGCATTTATTTTGAGCCTATATAAAACATTCACTAAAAAACTTATACACTTAGTTACAAAGAAATAAGCATCTCATAGATTATATTCTATGTTCTTCAATAAAATAAAATTTTAAGTGAAGCATAAAAATTGCGCTAAGTATTTGAAAAATGAAAATAAAAAGTACTATTATATAATTCTCAGATTAAAAGGAATCATAAAGGAAATTAAGAAATATATCCACTTAATAACAAATAATGTAATAACATCAATATGTATTGATTGAACCTGAAAGAGTACTTACAGGAAAATATTTGATTTAAACTATTAGAAAACAAGAAAAAAAAACTAGTAATTACACTGGATAAAAATAAGAAAGACATATACAATAATACAAAATCAGGAATCAATGGAGTAGAAAAAAGAAGAGAAAAAAAACACTGATCCCATTAGTTGTTGAAAAACAAAGATTAATTCTGAAAAAAAGTCAGAAGAAAATTAGAAAAAAACATTGAGAAGGAAATAATGCAATGAAAAAAAATAGGAAAAAAATCATCATTAAATCTTACATTTAAAAAGTATATACTAATATGCTAAAAACCTAAACAATTTTGATAAATTGGAAATAATATAATACTTGGAAATTGGTCTAAAACAAAATATAAAACATAAATAAAAACAAAATCATTAAAATAGCATTTTTAAAAAAATTACAAAAAGAGCCAATTCCAAGCATCTTTGCAGTCTATTCTACCAAACATTTAAGGGTAGATAACTCTAATTTACATTTCCTGAAAATAAAAACAGAAAGAAAACTACTGAACAAATTATATGCAGTAAGCATAATTTTGATAACAAAAGTTGAAAAGTAGAATGCAAGAAAATGAAATTATAGTTAATTTTATTTGTAGACATAAATGTAAAAATTTTAGATAAAACATTTAAGTAACTTCACCTGCATACAAAAATGACAATATACAATATGAAATAATCTTTGTCATAGATATGCAAAGATACCCCTATTTTCTTACCAATATGAAAAAAATCTCTCATTTCAGTTCATAGTAACGTTAGTCCTAATGAAACACTATGCCTGAATTTCTACAAACTCATATTCCAACATTCATTTAAAGCAAAAGCTATAAATAATGCATTATAGTTTTTAAGATATTACCATTGAGGGAAACTGTGTGAAGCAGACACTGAATCATTCTATATTATTCCTTACAATTCTATGTGAATCCACAATTATCCCCAAATAAAAAAAATACTTAAAAATGATTTTAAGTAAACAAATAAAGAGTTGAAGGAAAACATGGAGAAAGTTACTATATCATAGACTAAATGTAGTCTTTGCTAATTATACAATATGGTTCCTGCATTCTGTTTTATTTTCAAACTATAAAATCTCTTTTCTTCAGGATAATCCTACAAGACATAGTAAAACAAATTTTTGAAGGGAGTTGGAAACTAGTTGGTTAATTATCACATGGAAAGAGTTCAAAATTATAGTAGGATATGATGTAGACAAAAGTGAGAAAATATACCATGAAGTCATTGGAAGAGAAGAGACCTCTATCAATTACATTTAGCCAGTGAGCCTACAAGGCCTGTAAGAAATAGTTATTACAGACAAAAGAACAGAAAATAAAATTTATAATGACTAGAAGGAAATGGAAATAGAACAGAGAAACAAAATTTTAGATTGGTCTTTGATTTTCAAAGTCTTCTCAATTCTTGGCCTTAACATTTTTTTGAGGATTGTGGTTTTGTAATTTGAACATCCCAGTTAATTCTCAAGATTATGACAAACAAAAGTAATTGGTTTCTAGGTTCACAAAACTTGCTGCTTTCAAAGGGATGTTTTAAAAATGTTATAGTCAACCTAGAGGAAAAAAATTGCTATAGGTCTGTTTTTTAAAAAAATCACTAACTCTTTCCCAGCAGTATCAATCATGATGCATCTGATAAAGCTTAGCTTAATCATTAGTCACAAAGCATCTCCTTTATTTGTGAGTTTGCTAAAGATAAACATGATTTCTCTTGGGTCAATGGTCCAATATTTATTCACATCACAATTCACGTACTGAAATTTTCTCTGGGAATTCAGACAAACTTGTCTATAAGAGCATCTACAAATTCCTTCCAAAAGATTTTATGAAAAATTGTCATTAGAAGAAAAACAAATATTTTCCTGAAAAGCAAGAAATCACTGTCATAAATGATAAATTAAGAGTTCAGCCACAGTAGGGGAACAAGATAAGTGGAAGAAGGAAAAGAATATTCAGTAACATTATTTTCATTTTATAGAGAAACAGTGTAGCACATAACAGTTTAATTTCTAGCCTTGATGTGACCTCTGAATAAAGCAAATAATTAAAAAAAATAACAATAATATTGCCTTAGAGGAAACCATAGAAGAACATCTTCATGAACATAGGAGAGGCAAAGATTAAACAAGACACTAAAGTTGTACTCAAAACAGGAAAAATTACATTGGATTATTTTAAGAATAAAAAATTAATCATGACAAAATCTTAATAAAAGAATGAAAATGCAAGCCACAAAGCAATAGAATTAATTCTATCTAAAAAACAACTATATATAAAAAGGACTCCTATAAATCAATAAAATAAAAATTAAAAAGCAGACAACAAAACAGAAAATGGTCAAAAGATCTAAATAGGTATTTATTTTTTTAAAAAGGATATTTATATGGATGAAAAATAAATTCAGCTCTTTAGAAAATGCAAATTAATACCAGAATTTGAAATTTGTGTACTATTAGCAGAAATGCTAAAATGAAAAAAACACAAAACTACTAAAACTATGAAATAATTAACCGATCTGACAAATGCAACATTAACATAAAAAATCAACATCCATCAGTAGCAATAAAAATATTAGAAAATGTAATAAGAAATGCAATATTTATTTATTTTTATTTCAAAAAATTTAGGGAGCACAAGTCTTTTTTGTTACATGAATGAATTGTGTCATGCTAAAGTCAGAGCTTTCCATGTAACTGTCCTCAGAATAGTGTACATCGTACTCAATGGGGAGATTTTTATCACTCACCACGCTCCCTACATCCCCCCTTCTGAGTTTCCAATGTCCATTACTGCTCTTTATGACCATATATATCCTTTGTTTACCTCTCACTTATAAATAAGAACATGTGGTATCTGTTTTGGCATAACTGAGATATTTCACTTGGGATAATAGTCTCCAGTTTCATCCAAGTTGTTGCAAAAGATATTATTTTGTTCTCTTTAATGGCTAAGTACTCCATGGTGTGTGTATTTGTATAATACACACATACATATCACATTTTCTTTATTCACTTATCAGTTGATGGGGCATACTTAGATTAATTCCATATCTTTGCTATTGTGAATTGTACTACGATAAACATTTAGGCACAGGTGTCTTTTTTAGAAAATGACTTCTTAAGTTACACCACAAGGCTATAGTAACTAAAACAGCATGACATTAGTATAAAGGTAGACACATGGACCAATGGAACAGAATAGAAAACCCAGTAATAAAACCATCTAGCTATGACCAACTGATATTTGACAAAGCAGACAAAAACATATACTGGGGAATAGATGTCCCATTCAATAAATGGTGCTGGGAAACTGGATAGCCACATGCAGAATAATGAAACTCGATCCCTATTTCTCACCATATACAAAAATTAACCCAAGATGGATTAAATAATTAAATCTAAGACCTGAAACCATAAAAATTCTAGAAGAAAACATAGGAAAAACTCTTTTAGACACTGGCCTAGGCAAAGAATTTATGAGTAAGGCCCCAAAAGCAAATACAGCAGCAACAAATATAAATAAATGAGACTTAATTAAACTAAAAAGTTTCTGTACAGCAAAAGAAATAATCATCAGAGTAAATATATAACCTACAGAATGAGAGAAAATAACCACAAACTATACATCTGACAAAGGGCTAATATCTAGAATCTACAAAGAACTCAAACAAATCAGTAAGAAAAGAACAAATAATCCCATCAAAAAGTGGGCAAGAGACATGAACAGACTTTTCTCAGAAGAAGATAAACAGAGAGCCAACAAACACATGAGAAAATGATTAACATCACTAATAATCAGGGAAATGCAAATTAAAACCACAATAAGATACTATCTTACCCCCATCAGAATTGCCATTGTTAAAAAGTCAAAAACATACATGGTGCTGCAGTTGCAGTGAACAGGGATCAGTTATACACTTTTGTGGGACTGTAAACTTTTACAACTACTATGGAAAGCAGTATAGAGATTCCTCAAAGAACTAAAAGTAGACATACAATATTCTTAATGGTGGTAAACCTACATAGGGATTGTATAGCAAATAATACATAAGATCATTATTTAAAAACAATTTAAGTTCTATTAAAAGAGTTAAAAGAAGATTGGGTTAAAAAGATACATCTTTAGCATCACTGCATTCTAATACAAATTTAGCAAAAGTTGATATAGTGATTCTGAAACGCGGGTGAACATATATAGTCTATGAATATCTAAAGCAGTTTTGAAGAAGAATAACAAAAATTAAGATATATTACCATTCCACATTAATTAAAATACTGGATTATTGACAGATCCGGGAATTGTTGCAATAGTTATGCACATATGCTAGTTATACACACAATTCTCAATATTCAGGTCCTAGACCAAACAACATCAGCATCTCAAGGGAGGTTGTTATATATGCAAAGACTTGTGTCTTACCTCTGAACTGTCACAAACTCTGGTGTTACACTCCAGCAATCTATGTTTGACAAGCTATGGTGTCTTTTTAATACATAAACTTGACTAAGTTGAACTAATTTCCAAGAATTCCCTTTCCTGTATCTTTATGATTAGGAAGGATTGTAACAGAGATAGTATGAGATTTGTAGAGAAGAAATGAAGCAGCATGATTTTGAGGATCTCACATATTGTTTCTTACCTACTGGCTCAACTCATTGGCCAGAAGTAGTAACTGGACCTGCACCTGCTTTCCCTTCCCCTGAATCATCCTTCGACTTCTCCATCTCCTGGGCCAGGTGTGTGTGTGTGCTTGTGTGTTAGGTACCCACTCCATCGTGGCTAAAAGCAACAAGAACTGCTATGAGGTTAGTCCCTTTTTATGACATCCAGTTTTGGGGGTATCTAGCTTGTTCTTGCTCTCTCCCACTTTACATAAAACTTTCTTTTTGATTGCCTAGACTGTGAACTTTGAGCTTCAGCATTAGACACAGAGAAAACAGTCTGGCAGAGGATGCTTAACCGAGTTCCACAATTATGTAAGGTCAAGTTCCTACAATAAATCCCTGCTTCTTTATTGAAGCCTGATTGACACACAAACACTCCTAAAGATTCTGATGCATGTTAAAGTTTGAGAATCACTTCTACAGAAATACTACAAAGTATTAGAGAGAGTATTTAGTAAAAAGTAAGAGAATTGACTCAAATTTAGGGTGAAAACTAGACTATAACTTCATACAACAACTAATAAACTTCAGGTAGATCAAAGACTTAAATGTGAAAAGTAAAATATGATACAATGTGAATAATATAAAAGTATTTTTTTCTGACATTGGACTGATAATTTTTAAAATAAGATACCAAAAGAACAAAACATTAAAGAATAAATGATGGACTTAAATTCATAATACTTAAAAATTCTGTTCAGTGAATAACACTGTAGACAAAGTTTACAAATGGGTGGCAAACTATTTTTGATATTTTTAGTTGCTGAGGAATATATATATAAAAGAAAGGATATAAGAAATCATTCTAAACCTATGATATAAAGGCAGAAAATTTTGATTGGCAGCATATGTGAATCACAATCTATAGAGGTGAAAATATGAATGGTTAAGAATTACTTGAATATATGTATAATCTTAGAAGTTGGAAAATACGAAATAAAGTAATAATGAAATTCTACTTAGTTTTATTTTTATTGCTGTCATAATAAATTACCACAAATCTCATGATTTGAAGAAAAAACAGTTTATAATCTCATAATTATGTAACTCAGAACTTGGAGTTAGCTCAAACTGGCTTCTCTGTTCTGGGCTTCATAATCGATGTGTTGGCCGGCAGGGTTCTTATTGGAAGGCTCCGGGAAGGATCTGCCTCAAGCTCATTCAGATTGTTGGCTGCAGTCAGTTACTTGCAACTACAGAGCTGAGTTTCCCTCTTCTTTTCTGGCTGTCACCCAGGAGGCTACTTTCAGCCTAAAGAGGCCACATATATTTATTGGCTCCTGATTCCCTTCTTCCCTCTTCAAAGCCAGAGGTGCCAGGTCAAGTGTTTCTCATGCTTTAAATCTCTCAGATCTCCCTTCTGCCTCATTTCTCCACTGCCTCTCTTCCTTCAGACTCAAACTTGTGTCCTCCTTTTGTGGTATTAAATGTTTATGTGATTATATTGGCTCCACCCATATAATCCAGGACCACCTCTCTATTTTAAGGTCAGCTGTTTATCAGCCCTAATTTAATCTTCCAAGTACTTCCAAGTTTCTAGGTACTGAACATCTGTACCTAGATTAGTGTTTGATTTAATAACAGGAAACATGTAGATAGAGGCATCTTTATAATTCTTCCATAACACTTTCCATCAAAAGTATTAGCAATAATTAAGAAGTAAGGGCTTGTGATAATGTGTTAAAATATGATCCTTCAAAGTGTCAGGAATATCAATTCTTGAATCTATTTAAAGAGCATTTAAGTGCCATGTGTTTTCATGGATGCATATGGATATAATATGAAAGTGTGTGTTTGAAAGTCAACTTGGAAGACAAATAATATTTATAATAATATGTATTTAAATCAGATGAGGGAGAATAAAATAAAACTTGTGCGGAAGAACTGTGGTATGCTGATAAAAATGTGCCTTAAACTGAGAAGTGTGGTCAAAACAATCATGTGCACCTGAAGGAAATAAATAAACCCATAAAAAAACAAAAACAAAAGCAAATCCTAGGAATACAAAATAACTAGGAGAAAAAAACTAGTGGAATAATAATTTTTTTTTCCTTTTTGTTTTACTTTCATCTCTCAATCAAACGCACAATGAATCCTGTGTTTATATACCCAAGGAGGCATGAAGTAGATTATAATCAGTAATATATTGCATGTCATTATGTCTTTTGTTTCTCAAAAGCTAAAATACTGTTTATCTGAGGTGAGGTCAGGTGGAGAAAAGGGGATGGGGGTCTAAAGAAGATCAAAGTTGGGGTCTGTGGACATAGTCTGAATTTCTTAAGAAAACCTAAAAGGAAAAATATTTTACATTAACATTCAAGATCTTTTCATGAGTTGCAAAAAGAAGAAAGGGAGAAGAGAGTGGAAATAATTGGGGCTGGAGATTCCCAAATTACTTCTTAACACTATCCAAGCAGAGGTAATAAGATCCCAGGGATATATTGCAACCAGCCACATGAAAACATACACAGCTCTACTGCTGAAATATAAAAATGAGAGACAGGCCATATTTGAGAGAGTCCTGTGGACATGAACTAGGACCATCACAAAGGCAACTCACATGGATTGTTATCCAGGAATAATTGTAACACCATGTCCCAAATGTCTTGTCCTTGCATACAGAGGTCACATTTTCCACTGGCACGGTGAAATGAGGTCTAGAAGTCAAATTAAGTAAAGTTGTCATTGATAGGAAATAAATATATTTACATTATTACACATAAGGATTTTTTAATTGGTATGATTGGTATTCAAACTCACTGTAAGTATTTTAAGAATGACTGTGTGAATAAAAGCATCAAACTTGATATCCATTGAATTTTGCAATGTCATTGGTGATTTTAGTGGCAGTTAAAATAAATTACAAAGTAAGAAAGTAGCGAAAAAGTTAAGAAGAAGATTTGTGACAACCATCTATCTAAACAAACTTCTCTGTCAGAAGTATGATGGATAAATTAGAGCATGGCTGGAGAATGACTGAGGATTGAAGAACTACCAGATCTAATCTTCACCTAATATATGTCAATGAGAAATTTTAAATCTCTCTCAAATCTATGTACTTTTCTCTAGTATTCTCATATCAACATCGGCCTAGTTCAAGGTACAATATTCAGTCTCCTAGAATAAAACAATATTTTCATAACTTAGTCCAAAATTTCCTTTAAAAATCAAACAAGAGAAGATAATTTAAATCCAATCCATAGTGCAGGATGAGAGTAATAGTGTGGGATGGAAGGAAGGCAGAAAGAGTTCTACCCTTTAAGATACTATTACGTATATTCTTTACTGCCTAAGAGAAATACATTGTCTCTTTTACACAAATTTGAAGAACATGTATATTTTGTTCTAAGAAAACTCCAGGTTTGCAAAGAGTATGCTAAAAATGCACAATGCTGCTAAGTGAATTAGCCAGGGAATAGAAAGAAGAAATTTCAAAGTAACTGGAAATATAAGCGGAAGCAAGAAGCCCAGAAAATGAGGCAAACGTTTAAAAAGCAACAATAGATCAGAGAATAATACAGCAAATATGAAAGAGTATTATAGGGTAAGGCTGGAAATGGGGTTTCATCATAAATTTTGGAGAAACTTGTAAAGTGTCTCAAGAAATCTTTACCTAATGTAGTTAGAAATAAGGGAGTCTCAAATATTATTACAGGAAGGGTCCATAAAAGAATTACACATTGGCAAAATCGTTCTGGCATTATGCTGCATAATTATACTGCTGGATGATCACTGGGAAGTTATAGCCAAAGCCCAGATATAACTTAATTAGGTATAAATTGAGGTGGAAGGATTTAATGGAGTAGTTGGATTCATAAATAAATTATTGAAAGAGAAAAAGATATAATAAAATCAAGAGAAAAATTAAAAAAATTAATACACAGAATACAAAATTTATTCATTTTATGACAAATCTTTATTTGATCCAAATGTATAGTGGATATAAGATAAATAAAATAGCCAGTTTATATAAACAGCAATTATATTTACCTTCTTAATGATGTCATTTATGTCTTACATGATTTTAGAGTTTTGTTTGTTTTGCCATTGTATTGGTCATGAATGAAAAGATAAATTTGTCTCTATGATATGTTCCATGTATTTCTTTTTGTATCTCATGCAATTTCTGTTTTATGATTGTTGCTGCTAGGATACTTTTGCATGAATACTCACAATTGCTATATCTTCATTTTATCAATTAAACTTTTTAGAATTATGAGGTGCTCTTGTTTGTCTTACCCAATGCCTTTGGACTTTTTACTTTGCTCATAGAATACTGTTGAATAAATTTCATTGTTGTCTTTAATTTCACACTTTCAATATCCCTTTTAATTAGATTCATTTCTTGTATAAAAACTATAGTTCGATTTTGTTTGTGATTTAACATGAAAACCATTTCTTTAATAGGAGTTTAAGCCACCTTGTGTCACATATTTACTTTTAATTCTGCCATATTTGTTTTATCTTTTTACAGTTCTTTAAAAGTTTGGTTTCTTTGCTGTTTGTGTATGTGTTGTTCTGATATTTGGAAGAGAATTTTTGCTGTAGTGATTAATAATTGTGAGACTTCTTTTGTCCTATATTTTCTTAATTTCTTCTGCGAGTCAATGACAAAATTAACATGTTTCCTCTTCTCTCATCCCTTTCTCTTTTCTCTAACATACAATATTAGCCAGTAATATAGTCTTTTTATGATAAACTTTGTACTGCTAAATATGCTTATTATCCTACTACTTATTTTATTCCAATGTAGTGGTCTAAACTCCTTTCCTTTTCCTCAAACACTTTTCTTTGTTCTTCTGATGTGACCTCAGGGACAAGTGCCAAGCTTTGGGTAACAGAATTTGGCCACCCTGGGCGGGACTTAGGCAGCCCAGTGGAACAGCACCCTATGATTGCTGGAAGAGGCAGGGAGCAGCCCCAGATCAAACCATGGGTCTTTGCCAGAATGAGCAAAGCCTTTCATAGTGAGACAGCAAGGGACCACCCCAGCAGCTGCTGGGGCCTATTTTAGCCCTGGGAAACTCCTGTCTCCCCCCACTGAAATAGATGTAGCTCCCTGCCCCCTGAACTGAGTTGAAGAGAAGGAAATAGATTTGGGAACTGTTGCAACAGCCTCAGTGTGGCCTTTTTATTTTAATAAGTTCCCTGGTGCGCACACATAGATCCTTGATTCCATCTGTTTGAGAGGTTTTCAGAACCTCCTGCTCTGTGGCAGGGTATTTTGTTTGGTTTTTTGACTGTGCTATTTAGGGTGGAAGTCATGAGGTTAAGTGGAAGTAGGGAAACTGATTTGAATTTGGAGCTTATTTATGGTTCCCAGGGAACCAAGGGGGATTGGGTGATGTTTGTTCTCAATTGAGAGAATCTGGTTCTCATTTTGAGTGGTTCTCATTTGTTTGGTAGGCCTTGGCATTTTGTGTTGGGAATTCCCTATAATGTCTGTCTTTGTCATTTGTGAGTTTTGTTTCAATGTGGAAGATTCTGTTTCTGATCCATTCGAAAGTTCCTTGGGAAAAATTTTGGCTGAATGGTCAATTTATATCTATAAATCCATGTCTAAAGAAAGAATGGTGTATTATTGTAATACTCCTTGACCAACGTATATGTTTGTGGTATAAGGAGAAGTGGGTGTTGAATGCAACCATAAATTATTGTACTATCTTACAACTGTAATTATTTTGTCAAAGATCAGGTAAATGTATCAAGATTCCATATGTACAGTCTTTCATGCAATTGCATTCTAAAGAGGCTAAAAGGCTTGGGACAAAACTAATGATACAAATGAAATGTCTACCTATATAGTTGAGGAGGGGAGCCACACCCCACATGATAAAATTGAGGAATTAGCCATATTAGACCTCATGAACCCTTTCAATCCAAACTTTTCTGAACATCGTCCCCCAACATTGGCTCCCCCATACCAACCACCACTGGTGGAAAGGCCCATGGTTGGGGAGGGCAGGGATGGGACAGATTCCTCAGTACTGAACCCCCCAGGTTATGACTTGGGAATAGGAATGGGCCCCCCTTCTGAGACCCAGCAGGGAATTCAATTTGGCCAGAGGGTACCAATAGCTGAGGCAGGACAATTTCCACTGTGGCAGCACCAACAGGAGGCTTTGGTGTGCAAGAACAGCTGGCAGGGTATTATTGGCCCTCATTTTGTACCTTGGATTTATTGAATTGGAAAACGTCAAACCCAACCTATAGATAGAGAAGACACTCAGAATGACAGAGTTGTTTACAACCATCTTTGCTATGCACCATCCCACTTGGGTGGACGTGCAAACCTTACTGAATAAGTTACGTACTGCAGATGTGCATCAACTCACGATGGACAGGGCCAAGGAGGAGGCACAGCATCTCCAGGGGAGAATCCTAATCATACCACATAACCCAATGCTGCTGTTCTGATAGCAGAACAAATTAGGATCCTGATATTGACACAGACATTGTGAGGATAAATCACTGTGAAAGTGTATTCTGACAGTCCTCTGGAAGGGAGTGCCTAGACAGAGGAATATAAACAGGGTCTGAGAGTTACAGCAGAAAGCTAATAAAGATCCCTTTGGATTTTTGGAATGCATCTATCAGGCATATGGAATATATAGATGCAGATACAGAAGCCCTTGATGACCTGTGCATGGCAAAAATGACTTTTATAGGGCACAGCATTCCAGATATAAGGAGAAATCCACAGCATGTGGAAGTAGTAATTGGCATGAATCCCTCACAGCTGGTTGATAATGCATTTAAAGTATATAATACCAGGGAAGAACAGAAACTGAAACCTATGTATGTTCTGTTAGCTGTACCATCCAAGGGTCCTTTGAGACAGTCAAAAACAAATGACAAGAAAGGCCATCCCAGGGTGGGGTATAATCAGTGTGCTTTTTGTAAAAAGGATGGACATTGGAAAGAGCACTGTCCAAAGTTACAAAGGGCTCCAGGTAACAAGAAAACCCTAGGAAAGCAAATGGTCTTTTGAGTCTGGGACTTTGATGATGAATGAGGGGACCCAAGGCTCCATGCCTTACTAAGAGCTCAAATCCAAATATCCCCACAGGAGTCCTGGGTGAAATTGACAGTGGGGACTTGATTAGTGGATTTTTAAATTGATACTGGAGCTACCTTTTCTGTCCTAAACTCTAAATTAACTTCCCTTAGTGAAGACATGGCGACAGTGGCTGGGGTGACTGGACAGATTCAGCAATGATCCATACTCCAACCTCTTGAGTGCCAGCTAGGAGAACAAAAGATGAGACACAGCTTCTATTATATGCCAGGCTGTCTAATAACTCTCCTAGGATGAGATTTGTTGTCCAAGTTGAATACCCAAATAACCTTTTCTCCAGAGAAGAAACAGCTCCACCTATAGGTCCACCCTGAAAATGCTAGTTTGTTTTAACATCTACTCACAGAGAAGACAAAGCAAATCTGGTCCCTCAGAGGTCTCCCAAAAAGTGAATAAGGCAGTATAGGCTGAAAGGACCCCAGGATGGGCAATAACAGCCACACCAGTTATCTTTTTGTAAAAAGAAGGAGCCTCCCACACCCTCATGAGAAACAATTCTCTGTCAAAAAGGAAGCATTGAAAGGAATGTAACCTATATTGAACATATTTCTAGAGCATGAACCAATTCATCCCTGTTAGTCCACTTATATAATAATACACCAATTGTTATTCATCAGGAAGCCCCATACCAATGAGTATTGATTCGTTCAGGATCTACATGCAATTAATGATATTGTTCACAACATATACACTACAGTGTCAAACACATATATTCCTTTGACAGCAATACCAGGTGACTATGAATAGCATTTGCTACCAGATTTAAAAGGTGCTTTCTTTTGTATTCCTTTGAAAAAGGAGACCCAACTCATTTTTACACTTGAATAGCAGGATCCTGAGACTAGGATGACATCAGAGTACTGCTGGACTGAGTTGCCTTGGGGGTTTAAAACTCTCCTATCCTGTTTAGTGAAACTTGTCAAGAGGCTTGTGGAATCTGAAATTGGATCAAGAGATTCTGTTACAATATGTGGATGATAGCTGGTCCTGATTATGATCATTGTCTTGCAAATACTGTGTTTGTGCTGAATCCTCAAGCCTCATGTGGCTATAAAGTGTCACAAAAAAAGGCACAGATTTGCAAACAGCAAGTTTCTTATTTGAGATTCCAAATTAGCAAGGAAACCTGCAGCTTAATGTGAGACTGAAAGTAAGTCATCTTGAATCTTAAGGTGCCTAGAAATAAAAGGCATCTGTGTGTGTTCCTAGGAATGGCAAGGCTCTATCTCATTTGGATCCCAAACTTTGGACTAATAGCAAAGCCCTTGTATGAGGCCTTTAAAGGGACAGATGTGGGGCCCTTTACCTGGACCACAGAATGTCAAAATGCCTTTGAGAGGCTAAAGCAGAGTCTTATGACTGCCTCCGCTTTTGGGATGTCTGATTTGCAGAAAGAATTTAAAGTATGCATTCATGAAAAACAGGGGCTTTGGAGATTTAGTACAGATGCTGGGACACATCCCATGGCCAATGGCACACTTGTCAAAATAGCTGGATAATACAGTGAGGGGATGGCCTCCTTGCCTCTGGGTAGTGACACCTATTTGTGACTTATTGCAAGAGGCTTAAAAATTCACTTTAGGAAAGCCTGAGTGTATATGCACTCCACCAGGTTCTAACTTTATTAGGACAGAAGGGATGTTATTGGCTGACCATAGGACGGCTAGGAAAATACCAGGCCATCACTTTGGGTAATCCCAACATTAAATTAAAGACTGTGTCCACTCTCAATCCCACCACCCTGTTGCCAGCTGAAGAATGGGCCTTTGCAGCATGACTGTCTAGAAATTCTGGAGGTGGTCTATGCTAGCAAGATGGATCTGTCATATCAGCCGGTACCAGAGCCAGACTGGGACCTTTTCACTGATGGAAGCAGTTTTATGTACAATAGACAACAAAGGACTGGATATGTGGTAGTCATGGAACAACAAGTGGTGAAAGAAATGGCACTGCCACCTGGAACTTCAGTCCAGAAAGATGAACTGATTGCTTTAATCAGAACTCTTCAATTATCCAGAGGGAAAACGGTAAACATTTCTATATGCTCATGGTGCCATTTGAAAGGAAAGGGGGTACTGACAGCAGGAAATAAGGATATTAAGCATGACACTGAAATAATGGCCCTGATACAGGCTATAACTGAGCCTAAGCAGGTAGCCATGGTCATCAATAAGGGGGAAATTATGTTGCAAAAGGGAATCAGGCCACTGACAGGGCCACTGAGAAGGCCACTAAAAGTGATCTATTTCTTGGAGCCTTGATGGCCCAGTTGGATATAGATCTATATAAACCCCACTGTCCTGATTAGGATGATAAAAGAGCTAAAGATTAGGGCTTTGACACTTGGGATGACACAGGTAGGTGGAGATACATTTCCCATGGACTCATTCTTCTACCCAAAGCCTTGGTTTGGCCCCTTATGAGGCACCTACATGAATACACACATTATGGGCATGATGCCTTAATGGATTTGGTGGGACCTCATTTAGGACAACCCTGTTAGCAACAAACTCTATAACCAATAACTTAGAAGTGCCCTCTATGTGCTCTAAACAATCCAAAAACAGAAAAGCAACCTGCTGCACAAGGGACTCAACATGTGGGGACACACCCTTCCTATGATCGGCAAATTAATTTTGCTCAGATGTCTAAAATGACTGGAAATTTCAAATATTTCAAATTGTATTAGTAGATACATTTTCATTATGGGTACAGGATTATACTATCTGAATGGAAAAAACATCTGAAGGAACTTATTCCAAGGTATGGGCTCCCTTTCTCCATATAGAGTGGTAATGTACCCTTCTTTATGTGGAAGGTAGCTTGACAAGTACTAAAGCCCTGCATATAGAATGAAAATTGCATGTGTCCTGGAGACCTCAATCTATGGGAAAAAGAGGAAGAAAATGAATCATACTTTAAAGAGAACTATAGCAAAATTGATGCAGGAACCCGACCTGAAGTGGGACAAGATATTGCTTCTTGCCCTCCTCCAGATGAGGTTGTCCCAAAAAGCAGGTTTAAGTTAAGCCCCTTGAAAGAGTTTATGGGAGACCCTTCCTAGCACTCCAGGTAAGGTATGGTAACATGATCATAAGTGAGGAAAACAGAGTAAAGCAATATATTAAACAAATAAGTTAAATACTAACCACTATACATGAGTTTGCCTCCTTTAGGTCTCACCTCAGCTGGAGGCACCCCTCCATCCCTTTAAATCAAGGGACCATGTGTTACTTAAAGCATGCAAAGAACAAGGACCCAAACAATAACTGACAGAGAAGAGGAGGGAGCCCTATAAAGTGCTTCTAACAACTCACACCTTGTTGAAACTGTCAGGGGTAAAACCTTGGGTCCATCGTATTAGAGTAAAAGGGTATCCCATGGAGGAAGAGGACTCAGAATCCCAGTGGATGAGCTAGCATTAAGGTGAACTAAAATATCTGTTTAAGAAGAAGAAAAAATACAATTGTTGATATTTTTGCTAACTTTTCTTTGGTTATTTGTTCTGTCTATAATAGGATGGAGAGATAACTCCTTAGTAAGAATTTCTCAGGCCATCCTCTCTTCTGCCAATCTGTCTTGGTGCTGGGGTTTGTCATCCTAGACTTTGTTCAGTTCAAGTATTCCTATATATGATTTCTGAATTTTCAGAAGCTGATCCCTCAGATCACTTACAGCAACATTCCCCAAGCTTTTTGGTACCGAGGACCAGATTCATGGAAGACAGTTTTTCCACACAGACTGAGATGGGGAATAGTTTGGGGATGATTCAAGGAAGCACATTACATTTATTGTGCACTTTATTTCTATTATTATTACCTTATAGTATATAATGAAATAATTATACAATTCACCATAATGCAGAATCAATGGGAGCCCTGAGCTTGTTTTTCTGTAACTAGCTGGTCCCATCTGGGAGTGATGGTAGACAGTGACTGATCTGATAGCAGGTGGAGCTCAGGCAGTGATGCGAATGGTGAGGAATGGCTGTAAATACAGATGAAGCTTTGCTCATTCACTTGCTGCTCTCCTCCTGCTGTGCAGCCAAATTCCTAACAGGTCATGGACTGGTACTAGTCTGTGGCCTGGGAGTTGGGGACTGCAGACCTACAGGATGTGACTAATAG
>VSMD01072668.1:0-14091 GCA_008750895.1 Mirza zaza
AAGATTTTTGTAGTACTCATAAATTATATCTTGTATCTCTTTGGGATCAGTTGTGATATCTCCTTTTTTGTTCCTGATGGAGCTTATTAGAGATTTCTCTTTTCTGCTTTTTGTTAGCTTAGCCAGTGGTGTGTCGATTTTGTTAATTTTTTCAAAGAACCAACTTTTTGTTTTATTAATCTCCTGAATAGCTTCCCTGTTTTCAATTTCGTTTAGCTCTGATTTGATCTTGTTGATTTCACTTCTTCTGCTGGGTTTGGGGCTGGTCTGTTCTTCTTTTTCCAGCTCTTTGAGTCGTTTCATTAGATTGTCTATTTGTGATCTTTTTGACTTTTGGTTATAGGCATTTATGGAGATAAACATTCGTCTCAGAACTGCTTTAGCTGTGTCCCAGAGGATTTGATAACTTGTCTCTCCATTGTCATTTTCTTCATAGAATTTTTTTTATTTCCATCTTGATTTCTTCATTTATGAAGTAATCATTTATTAGGAGGTTTTTTAATTTCCATGTTTTTGTGTAGAAATGTGAGTTTCTGTTACGGTTGATTTCTACTTTTATTCCACTGTGATCTGAGAAGATACATGGTATGATTTCTATTTTTTTTAAATTTCTTGAGGTTTACTTTGTGTCCTAGGATATGGTCAATCTTAGAGAATGTCCCGTGTGTTGATGAGAAGAACGTATATTCAGTGGATTTTGGGTAGAATGTTCTGTAAATGTCAGTCAGACCCAATTGTTCTAGAGTTTTGTTTAAGTCCATTATTTCTTTATTAATTTTCTGTTTGGAGGATCTGTCTTGTGCCGTTAGTGGGGTGTTGAAATCTCCAGTGATTATGGAGTTGCTATTAATGCATTTGCTTAGCTCCAGTAAGGTTTGCTTTATGAATCTGGGTGCACCTAAGTTGGGTGTATATATATTTAAAATTGTTATCTCTTCTTGTTGAACTGTGCCCTTCACCATTATATAATGACCCTCTTTGTCTTTCACTACTTTTGTTGGTTTAAAAACTAAATCGTCCGAAATTAGAATTGCCACACCAACCTTCTTTTGGCTTCCACTTGCTTGGAATACTGATCTCCACCCTTTTATTTTTAGTCTATATGCATCCTTGCAGGTTAGATGTGTTTCCTGAAGACAGCATATACTTGGCCTGTATTTTCTTATCCATTCAGCCAGCCTATGTCTCTTGAGTGGAGAGTTTAATCCATTCACATTTATTGAGAGAACTGATATGTGAGGTAGATTACTGTTCATTCTGTTGGGTTGGATGTTGTTGCTATGATTTCCGTGTTGAGCCATTGTAGTATCTGGCCTTTAATATTTGGGCTTTGGTTGTTTTTATATTCATGGGTTATTATTATGGTGTTCTGTGCATAATGCTGTTTTGAGTACTTCTTGTAGGGCTGGTCTTGTCTTGGTGAATTCTCTGAGCTTTTGCTTGTCCGAGAATGTCTTTATTTCTGCTTCATATGCGAAGCTTAGTTTTGCAGGGAATAAGATTCTAGGCTGGGCATTGTTTTGTTTCAGAAGAGTGAGAATGGGGCCCCAGTCTCTCCTTGCTTGTAAAGTCTCAGTAGAGAAGTCTGCTGTTGTTCAAATTGTTGTTCGAACTTTTCTTCATTGTGTCTATTTCTTTAGTGAACTTTTTTTCTAGATCCTGGAGGCTTTTTGTGGTTTCTTTGTGCTGGTTATTGAGTTGTTCTTGCAGGCCAGTGAGTGTTCTTATGATCCACATACGAAATTCCTCTTCTGTCATTTTGGTTGCCTGATTTTGGTTGGTGTCCATTTCTAGGGGGCTGGGGCTCGTCTTTGGGGGTGTGTTTTCCAATTGGTTCTTCATATTTCCGGAGTTCCTTCGCTGATTTCTTCCCATGTCGATCAGTTGTTGTTTCTTTTCTTTAGGTTTTTGTTTGGGTATTCACACGCCTTGTTTAGTGTCTGAGCTGGTAGGTGGTGTCTGTGGGTGAGATTCGACCACTCCCTGTATAATGAGTCAGTAGGTGTCCTGAAAAGGGTGTGCAGGATGCTCTCCCTGTCAGTAGGTGGCGCCTGCTTCGAGGAACAGGCTACACTGTTGTTTTTGTGTCCTGTTATCAGCTCTTGCTCCTGAAGAGAGAACTCTAGTGCCTCAGGTGGTGGGTGGGGCCCTGGAACTTCCAGGTGTGTCCTTTACTCCCCTTTAGTGAAGGCTGGTCTAGGGGAGAGTCTGGGCGAAGCTGAGTTGGGTAAGCCCGCCCTCAGGCACCACCAATGTCGTCAGCAGGGGTCAAAGTTCTGTTCTCTGCTTCCAGGCAAAGATGACAGGGAGGGGCTGGAATGGCCCTGCTCAGTCAGAGAGTCTGCCTGTGGGGGTGGGGCTGTCAGAGACCCGCAGTCTGGAGTGGGCCTGGCCTCTTTCCACTGTCCCCAAATCCGCGGCTACTCCTGGGCCTCTGTCAGCAGGCCAGACCACACACCACTAGGCCTCCCCTGGCTGTGATGCTGGAGGGGAGGTTCCCTGCACAGGAACGCCACCTGGGCTGGGCACACGGCCTCCCTTTGGGGGCAGGGTTGCCCTCTAGGACGCTGATCTGCCCCTGAAGGCACACACACCTCAGCAGGCTGTTCACGTATATCCCTTCTGTGCCCCGGGCAATGCGAAGCCTCGGTGCACAGGATGTGGTCTGCAGGTCTGACCTCTGGGTCCCAGAGTTCAAACTTTGTCCCCCCCAGGGAGACGAGTGCCTGTCCCAATTCACCCACAGGGAGCCCAAGCCAGGTCTATGTCTCTCAACCTTAGGCTCTGCCCGGTTCTCCTGGGATCACCGTGCCAGCAGCACCTGGGAGGGCTGGCGGGCAGAGAGCTCACAGTCTGAGTTCCCCTTAGTCAGCTATTGTAGAGTCCCAAAAGGGAAGGTCCTGTTCCCTGGAGGTGCCTCCGGCAGGTGGCTATATTGTCTCTCTGTCTCTCTGGGCAGCCGCGGGTAGGGTCGGGGGAGGGGAGGAGGAGGCAATATGGCGTCTGCCGCGCGGCTCGGGTCTGTGCACATGGAGGTGCCCAGAGGGAGTTGGGAGCCTGGCGCCGCGTCCGCTACTGGCTTACCGCTCACTGGCGGCGGTTGTCGCAGGTCCCTCTGCTTGCTGGGGAGCCCACCAGCAGTCCAGGATGTAGGGGAGGGGAAACGGCAGATCCACCTACCCTTCCTGCTGGTCTCCGGGCTGCTCCGGGGGTCCCAGCTTCCAGTTCTCCTCCGCAACCTCCTCCCGTGGAGTCTCCTGTGGTCTCAGGTACTCCTCCTGCCGACCCTCATCCGATGTAGGCTCGTCTTCTTGCTTCTTTCTTCTAATTTCTTCTAGAATCTGTCTTTTCTTCAGAGACACTCTGTCTGGCGGTGTTTCTCATCCGCCATCTTCTCCATAATCCTCAAATCAATCCATTTTTAAATGTTTTTTTAAAAAGGAGCTAAACATTCAACTCAAGTACAAAAGAGTAAACTCTGAAAAAGAGAAGGAATGAAAAAGGTGATAATGAATAGCATATTGTCAATACATTTGAAAAAAATCACAAGTGAATATTTTCCTAGGGAATTATAAACCACCAAAATTAACTCAGGAAGAAATAAAAACCTCATTAAACCAGCTACAATTACTGAAACTGAATCAGTACCCACAAAATTTCCCTTTAAAAATATATTATTGAAAATTATATTTGAATCAACAGAATCCATTCCATTTCTGCTAATGCACACGTGGGAGTATAACATGCACACCATTAAGTAGCAGCATTTCAGTTTGGAGAATGGTCTTCATCTCCAGAAATGAATACTATTTAATCAAAGCTATTATAGTAATACAATCCCCTCATCAGTGATTACATTCAGGGATGGTTGGCCTAAGATAATAAGAGCAAATTAGAGTGAAGAAGTTTTGCCAGATGGCAAAAAGATTTTATGGCTCTTGAGAAAGAGCTTCAGGAAGACACCTCTCCGAGGAGGTTGGTTTCAAGCACTCCAATATACCTTCTCTAGCTGTGAGAATATATTTTTTGTTTGTTTATAGCCACTAAGTTTTGGAGTAATTGTTACACAGCAATAGATAACTAACACAGCTTAACAGAGTGCTTTGCCTGTTTATAAATGCTCAATAAATATTAGTAATTATTAACAAAACTAAAAGAACCAAATGTAAATTATAGATTTGAATAGCACAATAACAGAAATGAAAAAAAATTCACTGTATTGTATCAACAGCAGATTTGAGATTCCAAAAGAAAAAATCAGTTCATTGTTACCACACCTGACTTATGGGAAAAAATGAAATGGCACAGGTTGTAACATGAATGCACAGAAGGAAGTGAAGAGTATGTGAAGTTGTCTAAGATGACTTCCAAAATTCTGTCATGAGGCTAAATGCAATGGGAATTCTAGGGGAGGAGCAAGTTTGGGCAGATTGGAGAGATGTTGAGTTCAGTTTTAGGGTGCTGAATTTGATATTTGAAATTTCTATAGGACATCCCAGCAGAGATGTTCAGTAAGTGATTGGAATTAGGATACAAAGAAACCACAAAATACTGAAAACATCCAGAAAATTCAAAGAAACTAAAAAAAGAAGAGAAATTTAATCTTGCAAAAATCATGGACAGTCCACAAAGCACATGCTATATAAGATGCAGAAATCATAGGTTGACTGGAAATGGTTAGCAATCTTCAGTCTAAAAATTCAAACATAAATCTATAGAGCAATGACTGATTCAATAGAAGAAAACTGCAGAGGTCTTGTCAACTAAAATCCACATATTAATCTAATATCAGCACCAGGAACATCCTGAGAGCAGGCTGTTTTGTAGATTAAAAAAAAAAAAAAGGTAAGTGGTATTTTGCACTGGAGTCTTTGGTCATGAAGACGTTTTATAGGCTAAAAATGTAAAAAAAAAAGTTTCAGAAAAGGTTTAGATCAATTCACCGATGTAAGATATAAAACAGCTGAACAAGGAGACTCAAACTCAGCTCCTAAACTTATGAGGATAACTTGCATTTTCTTCACAGACCAAATCGTTTTGCTGCTGTCAGAAGAGTCAGCTGGACAATTGAGCAGGCCTAATACAGCATGTCTTACACTTTATGACTTCCTAAGGCTGGAAATTGGCTACAGTGCTGAATACAGATGGAATCTGGCATTCATTCCAAACTCATAAATCAAGCATAAGTTATTAAAATAGATACACAGAGGAAATGTGATCAGATTTTACTGTTGTTAATCATCTGAGCTTGTGACTAGATTTTTATGACTGTCTATACTTACCCATATAGTGAGTATTAAATATTTGAGTAGTTGAATGTTTTTGCATAAAATATATGCCATATCATTATATGATAGTCTGATTTGAGATAAAAATAATCATTACTAATTAAAATACAATAGATAGAATTGTGAAGTTGGAAGAGATCACTAGGTTGATTTTCCTACTAGACCTGGGAAAGCCTTCCTGCCGCAGTCCCTTTAATGAGCATTCAGCTAAGCTGGGAACCTTCAGTGACAGAGAAGCAATAATGTCCCATAAGCTGAGCACTATGCTAGGTGCCTCACAGACACTGTGTCATACAGTTTCACAGTATGACTCTAGGAGTTACGCCATTTTACAGATAAGAAATCTGAGGCAAAGAAATTCTAAGTAATTTGTCTAAATTCACAAAGTTAGTAAGTGATGGGATCCAGATATGATACCAGCTCTCATCTGACTTCAAATCTATCCCATACTCTGTCCACAAATTCTAACATTTTAACTCATCACTTCATGAGATAGCTCTTTCCACAATTCTAATTATTATTTTTTAAAAACTTTCCTACTTTGATCTGAAAATTAACATATTTTATTTCCAAATTATTCATCCACATGGAATCACATAAAGTTTATGAAGATCATCATAATGTTATCTACAAGTTTTCAAGCTGAATGTCCCCAGTTACACTTATAGTTCCTCACCTAACAGTGCCCGGGCCTCTGACATTATGGTGGTCTCTGCATCTACTCCAGTTTGTCAATGGACTATATCAAATAATAAAACAGTGACTTACCAAGCCTGGGTCTTCACAAGAGCAAATTTGTTTATGAGTAACATCTGCTATATAGGACTTAGCACCACTCTTTAGGAACAAGATCTTCTAAAGAATGACAGGATAGATAGGGTCATAGAAGCCTCACATACAATTTTTACATGAATACATTTCAAAAGGGTGCAGATATGGAAATTTACTCTGTGATATAGTGCTAAGTCTTTTGGCTCAGAGCCAGTACACTGTACACATACTCTGTATTAGAAAGAATGGGTCAGCCAGGAATTTTAGAAGCAGTTTTTCAGGTATCAGAAGTCCATTGAACTGTAACATTCTTAATATTATAAAAAAAATCCCAGCATTCAAAGCACAGATTGGGACCTCTTTATCTTCCCTGTTACTGCACCACTAGGATCTAATAGGATATGATGGCACATCCTGACGGAATTTGAACCATAAAAGATATAAATTGGACTTTTCTTAACTGATTTGTCACTAGAGGGGGTCTGTAGAAAAGAATAAAGACATGTGACCGTGGATGCTTTAACCAAAATGCTGAGACATAATAGTGATCTACACATAAAGAAAATTTAACAAAAATAGAACATGTAAAATAATATATTAAGTTAATATGATAGGATTTATTTTTATTTTAGAGTTCCTTCATGAATAATGCATAAGTAATTTAAGGTGATTTTTCTTGAATGATGAAGCACAGAAAACTTTAACTCAATGTCACACATAGAAATATGAATTTGACCCAAAGGCATTACAGTTTCCTTTACTGTCAAGTGTGATTAATCTCAAATATCCAACATTTCAGTGAATTTTGTATGGGCCTTTTGTTAACTGGTGCAAATTCTGCCATCATTGGCCTTTTAGCAATATATTCAAATATACTCTTTTAAATAATAAATATTATCTCTCTACCCCACCCTCCCTTATATGTATATATACACATTCATATACAATATGTACACATATGCACACAATCCCACACAACACTTTGTTTAAAAATGTATTTTATACCCAATATCCCATTTATCATTACAAAATGCTTGCAAAATACTTAGAAACACTTAAAATGTATTTAATCTATGCTAAATTAGAATATTGCTCAGCAGCCTTTGGCTTTCCAAAAGAAGCTGGAGGCTTGTTGATTACTTTGTATAGATTTTTACAATATCCAGAAAAGAATAATATTGTAGAAATGTACAAGCTCATTCTTAAATCAATATGAAAATTTAGGGGACCCAGAATAGCCCAAACAATAATTGATTTTTCCCTATTATTATTACTTTTTTTATTTTAGTGTATTATGGGGGTACAAGTGTTAAGGTTACTTATATTGCCCATGCCCCCCTCCCCCCTCAAGTAAGAGTTTCAAGCATGTCCATCCCCCAAACATTGCACATCTTTAAAGGGAAAACAAAATTATAGGATTACTGTGCCTAATTCCAAGAGTTACTATTAAGCTATAGTAATCAAGGTGGTTTATTATTAGCATAAAAATAGGTAAGTAGTTTATCGGAACAGAATAGAAAGTTTAGAAATAATCCCATGCATATATATTCAATTCATTTTCAACTAAGGTGCCAATGGGAAATGCTAGTCTTTTCAATAAATGATGCTGAAACAACTTGATATCCACTTGAAAAAAGTACCATGACTCTTACCAAAATATACACAATATATATAAAACTTAACTTGAAATGGATTGTATGCTTAACCATAAAATCTAAAATCATAAAATTCTACCTTAGAGTACATTTTTCATATTTTATTTAACATGAAATAAAAGCAAAATATTTATATCAGTATCTAATATTTATATACTGATATATGTAATATATAACTAACACGACTCAATAATAGGCAGGCAAGGATCCAGATAAAATAGATATATTTGAATTTAAGCAGACGCTTGATAAAAGAAGATATGTGAATGTCCAGTAAGCATATAAAAAGATGGTCAACATCATTTGTCATTGGAAAAATGCAATTGAAACCACCATGAGATACCACTACACACTCCCTAGAATGGTTAAAATTAAAAACAATAACTACACTAGATATTGATGAAGGTACAGAAAGAAGAATTTTCATACATTGTTGGTGGGAGCATAAAATGGTATAACCACTCTAAAAGGCTGTCATTTTCTTAAAAGCCTACACATACTTCCCCATAAACCATCAATTTTACTCCTAAGTATTTATCCAAGAGGCATGACGCTTATGTCTATACATAGCTCTGTACATACATGTTCATGTCAGCTTTATTCATCATAGTTAATAACTGGAAACAACCAAAGTACCACCAATAGGTGAATATAAAAACAAATTGTGATATACAAAAACAATGGAATACAGTAATAGAAATGAACCCCTGTATATACACAACAATATGAATGAAGCTCAAAATCATTATACTGAGTTCAGAAAGTTAGTCAAAGAATATGACATATGGCATGACTCCATTTTTATGAAATTTGAAAAGGCAAAATTAATCTATAGTAATAGATCACTGGTTGGCTGCGCTATGGGTCAAGAGATGGGATTGACCACAAGGTTCAGGAAGAAACTTTTGAGCATGATGGAAATGTTCTATGTCTTGATTGCAGTGATGATAAAACAGGTATATTTGACAAATGTCATCACAGTGTACACTTAAAATGGGTGTACTCTATTTTATATAAATTATACTTCAATAAAATTGATAAAGAAAAAAATATTAGTACTATATTGCACTAAGGCTTGAAAATCCTTTGTTTACAGGAAATTTAAGATAAAAATAATAGCACCTTCTTTTGCTTATGATTGAAGTACGATATTGATTTCTTTAAAAATGCCCAGTAAATTCCATAACTAAAGCTTTCCTTGAGAATTTTATTTTCTAATTTGACATTTTCTAAATTTACCACACACACACACACACACACACACACACACACACACACAGCGCTATGTTTGCACCAAGTTTTTCAAGGAAATGTAGATAAATTGGGGAAAGTAATGTAGTACCTGAGATATAAACCAATCCTAGTCAGGAGGTTAATCCAGTCGGAAGGTTAGTGAGAGGTGCTGTTAGCTAATAGTATTTATGTGATAATCCTACTTCTAACTCTCTTAAAGCAGAAATTTCACTGGTCCCAGTCAAGAGTAAGAAATGGTATTAATTTACTGCTGCCAACGGACATGAATCAGAAGTCGGTCTGAAGAGATCCAATTGAAACAGGTGAATGAAGAACTTCTGTAGAGTGGCTAAGCTCTCCTCTTTTTACTTGGCTTCCTTATAAGTAGGAAAATTAGAAATCCTGCCAAGGCTATTATGAGGGTCTCTGAGGAAACTTTGAAGAGTTCTAAGCTTCCCTGTTCTAACATTGTCTGCTGTGTGATGTATTCACTTAGAAAAGTATATGTTTCTCCCACAGATTAGGAACCTTGGAAAGGCTTCTCATATAGTAGAAAAATATATTTATTCTAACAGCTGCCAGCATAATTCTTCTCAGGATAGTATTTGTAGTAATCGGGGGGGGGAAGGAGATTCATTATACTTTATGACAGAAGCCCAGATATCCAAGACCTGGATATAAATAGAATGCAAGGATGGAGTTGGGAGACAGGTAGAAGGGCCCAGGCTCCACTACCAAGAAATACTCTTTGAGAGTGTACCCTCATATCTTCAGGAAAACAAACAAAAATATGCTGGATGTTGGCCTATTTTATAGGGAAACTAATGAAAGAAATAAATTCAGTGTTCAGGGTTTAGTGAACAAAATGAAGAGGATAGGAGGTGTGTGGAAATAATCCACTTGAAATCACAAAGAAGGAGGGAATGGGATTTTGACTAGCACAGATATTAAACTGAAATTTAGGCCAAATTAAGTAGATTGCTGTGAAGCAGGGTGTCCTCACTGTTGTGGTCCACATGTCAGTTACAGTTATATTTGAGAATAGTGCTTAAAAGTCTCTGTTTTGAAATCAGATCAAATTTAAACAAAACGGATTTCACCTATAATTATTTTTCAACAGTTTAGTATCTATGAGACCCTAGACAAGTTGCTTTGTGTCTCTGAGCATCATTTGTGTAATAGGAAATGCAATGATACCTGATAGAGTTGTTTGTAGGTTAGATTAAATTAAATCATAATTTATATTTAATTTTATATAAATATCAGCTATTATTATTAATAATAATCTTCCTTTTGGTTTCCAATGAAGTACAGTACATAACAATGCACAGTATATAACAATGGCTTGCTATATATTAGGTGTCAAGGAATATTTGCTAAATTTAAATAAAATAAGTTTTATCTTTTTGTCAATATCAAAAGATTATTTATCATTGGAAAAAGAATAGGTGGAGGTTCTGCTATCCACAACTTGCCATTTCTTCCAAATTCCAACTATTTAGTGCTTCGAGGTAAGGCATCTCTCATTTACGAATGTCAACACATATGCCTACTCATCACACAGTGCTTTTTTTGGGGAAAGAAAATCCAGGCACAACTTCTGTAACACACAAAGTGCGTAGTGCCAGAAAATTGACTTTTCACTATTTCTATCATCTCATCATCCCTCAAAAGGCCAACAACTGTGTGAATGGCACACTTAACCTTTTCAACACAATAGCATCTTAAATATTTTAAAAAGTATGAAATATTCAAGACATACAAAAAAGAAGGCAAAAACAGCCTATAGGAACTGACCCAGTTGCCACAACAAGTTAATAGAATGAAAAGATAAATGAGAGAGAAGAATACCTTAGATTAAAATAGACTAAAGATCAAATAACTAAATATTAAGTGTGGACCTCATTTTGATCTTGATTTGAGCAAATCAATTATGAAAAATAAATTTTTGAGACAATTAGGGGAAGGATTTTTTATAGACTTTTGGTGTACATTATACTAAGGAATAACTATTATTTGGGTTAATAGTGATTATGGCATTGCTATGTTTCTTAAAAGCACATATCGATTTTCTTTATATTTTAAGAAGAAAAAGAACAAAGAAAGATGAAACAAAATACAGTATCATTTTAATAATTGTTGAATATACAAGATAAGCATATAAGAGTCAATTTTACTAGAATGACTATTTTTGCGTGTATTTGAAAATATTATAATGGCACATTTAATGGAATATGCTATGAATACAACAAATACCTATATATCCAAAACAAGTTTAGAGGGGAAAAAGCCAATTATGTTAAATTCCTTGCAATTATTGGCAAAAAAGCCAATTATGTTAAATTACCTCCACCCTTACAGAAATGACTACTAATTTTGTTGTTTATTTTTCTCTTGTTATTTTTATACTTTTATTACATATTAATGAATTTCTAATTAAGATATAAAATTATTTTATATATTTATAAACTTCATATAAATAGTATCCTCCTAAACTTCACTATTGGTCTTTTCTAACACTTTCCTTAAATATATTAGTTAACTTTTAGCTGTTAACAAACAAATTTTATTACCTCAGCAAAGAAGTAAAATAAGGCATAATGGCTGCATATTAATTTTGTTGTTATTGTAAGCATTGACTTCTAATTGGCTAAATTTAAAGATTTTGTAATACCCCGAATTGCCTTGCTCTGAAGACAATAATGACAAAGGTTAATACTCACATTATGTAGAACTCCATGTCTTCATGAGTATTACCTTGGATGGTTTTTGATGAAGCCTCCAATGAGCATTATTGTGAGCTGTTATGTTCAAGGAGAATTCTCTGCCCTTTCTCTTGAAGGGAAACAATCACTGTATATGGATCTTCCAAAAAATGGGAATTTTTAAAATAAAGTAACGTGTTAGATCTACTACAAAATAGTCTCAGTCACATAACAGGCACTCAACAAATACTTATAAATATTTTTTCCAAAAGGAGAAAGGATAAGATAGTAAAAGATGTCTGAATGCATCTCTATCTATAGTAGCTTGATTCATAACTGTCTTCAGGATTAGTAAACGGAATACAAAAGGAAAAGCCCCTCAACCTTGCTCATGCTCTGAGGCTCTGACAAACTTCCAAACAGTAAGTTGTTTATCTTTCATATACAGCAAAAGGTAACAAGAGCTTTTCCCCCATCGCCTAAAAATCTTCTTCCTGACTCACACAACAACTTGAAGGGATCTATCCCTGCATTCTTCTTTCCAGAGCCTGGACCTAATTGAATTTAGATGTTCTCTCTCTCTCTCTCTCTCTCTCTCTCTCTCATAAGCCAGAAACCCAGTGCTATCCTTTGCCCTTGTTACATTTTGTAATGATGATATTTTCTTTATATCACTGACAGTAATTTAATTATTGATGTTCTCAACCTCTTATTAATCATCTTCACTGTGACCAGGAAAGCCAAGCTTGTTAAGTATTATTTTTGGTCCATAATTCCTAAACAGATTTATTTTTTATTGTAGTTTGTCTGCCATCTTAAAAATACAATTTTTAAAACCCACAAGTCTCTCTGTTCCTGTTAGGCATAATCTAGAGGAATTTTTGTGTTATTTCATCCCATGCTTCCAATTTTCTCCAGTATGTATATAAGTTTGTGAACTGAGGTTCCATGCATTCTATGTTGATGAAAACTTTCTTCAAAATATATGATTATAATCCAGTGTATTACAGTGTAAGCAGCCTTCTATTTATCCCACATCTCACCTTGGCGCATTTAAATTCCTCATTTTGTGTGGGGCCATATGTATGCAAATGAATTCAGACATAAACAGGCTTTGACCCTGTGCTTCTTGAATTGTTCAGTTCTACTCTCATCCCCCTGTTCAATATTTATCTCTTGCTCTCTTTTCTGACTTTTCAATTTCACAGGACTCTATGTTTTGTTTGGTTTTTGTGCAACATCTGTTCTTCTGTTCCATTTTGTTACTATTCTCTTGCTTAGCATTTGACACTTTCACCCAGACTCATATTTAGTAGTATACTTCTGGCCCAAATTATCACAGCAAGCAGTAAAATTGGCTTTGACTTTTTCAGTCTCCTTAGTTTACAACCTAATTTGACTAATTTTGGGGGGATATGTCAAAGAGAGAAGACACCTTAATCACAAGTCTTATCTGCCCTTGTAGGAAAGAATGACCATCATCCCTCAGCATGGGAGGGGGATTTAACAAAGCAATGATCTTTGTCATTAATCTTGTTAATTAGTTGTATAATACGCTGTAGAATCACAAAGACACTCCTGGGGCATTTTAATCTTTTGAGGCAAGGGTAACCAAAACTATATAAAATATTATCTCTATCTCTGTGTCTATTAATACATTTGTTCACCAAACATTGACTAAAAATTCATAGTATTTCATACACTTACTGAGTGCTCTAGAGAGAACTCTCTCAAGAAACTTAATTTTCACAAAATATTGTATTCTAGAGGATATTATTAGTGTTATGTGAAAAATAAACAAACTAAAAAAAAAATTCCCCCTGATTAAATGGGTTTGAGAAAAGGCAATTTAAACAGAGGCAACTAACATTCTTGTCTATAGAATATCTGAGAGTCTATAATCCATTTGATGTCTAATTGTTATCACAAATGTCCAAGAAAGAGTGGGGTAGATTAAAGAAAGTATGTCTCAGTCTTGAGCAAGAAACCCTTTCTTTCTTGATTTTCTCATTGAGCTAGTGTTTCCCAAAATACGCTTTGGGAAATACTGGTCCTGTGTATATGCAATAATCATATTTAGTTAAGTTGGATGTCATTATGTTTCATTTCATCCTTTTATCCTGGTAATATTTTTTTTTCCTTGAAATATATCCAATACTAATGTAGCCAATTACATCTTTCCCAGGGGCACTGTTTGTATGGCAGATGTATTTACATACATTTTTTTGCAACCTCCTATATCTTTTAATTTAAAGTATGTCTCCTATAGACAGCTTATAGTTGTTTTCTGCTATTTTAATGATTGTGACAATGTTTTTTTTTTAATTCATGTGATTAAATGTAATGAATGTATTCCATTAAAATTTGATATACTTATTGATGTGATTATGTTAGATATTACAATATTGTTATTTGTTTTCTTTTTGTCCCTCTGTTTTC
>VSMD01072674.1:0-32820 GCA_008750895.1 Mirza zaza
AGCTCTAAGAAACAATGGTGATATAGCACATCTAATATTTTCCTGGTTAGAGCTGGAACCCATACTACTAAGTGAAGTATCCCAAGAATGGAAAAACAAGAACCACATATACTCACCAGCAAACTGGTATTAAATGAGCAGCACCTAAGTGGACACATAGGTATTACAATAATATTGTATTGGACAGGGGGACGGGGGGGGGATGGGTAGATACATATATAATGAGTGAGAAGTGCACCGTCTGGGGGATGGTTATGCTGGAGACTCAGACTTGTGGGGGGAGGGGGGGAAAGGGCAGTTATTGAAACCTTAAAATCTGTATCCCCATCATATGCCGAAATAAAAAAAAAAAAAAAAAAAAAGGAGAACATACATTTTTGATTGATGGGGTGTACATGCATTCCAAAATTATACAGGAGTTGAGACTTGGCTTATTTCAGTCCTTGAGCAAGATGTAAACTTGAGTAAGACATGTTTAATTCTTTATTGGCTCGTGGGGAGCTCTGTGAGAGGGCAGTAGTGGTTGGACTGGAGGGATGGGATTCTACTATAAATGGGACAGTTTGGTATTGGGCATGAGAAGCCAGATCCCCAAGGGACAGGGAACAGCAGCCCTGAAGTAGACAGGACCAATCCAATGTCCTGCACCTCTGCTCCTCTCAATTAGTTTGGATAATTTAGCATTGATTGAACCTGAGGACTTAACAGAGTTTTGGGGATGGTTCATTAATCATCACAGTTCTTTGAACTCTTTTGATGTAAAGTAAAATACATCAACTTAGTTATTTCTTTTCCATTTCTGAAGTCAAACAAATGCAGCCATGCTAATAGTTACTTGTCATTAAAAATATGTATGGCAGATTACATCTCATTTGGCATAATTTTATGTGTTTAAAAATGATACCAGTTTTTTGCTTTCACGTAAAGTGCTCATTGAGTTCTCCCAAAATAGATTGGTAAAGATAAAGAGGAAAACAAGAAGAATAAAATAGTTATAGTGGAGGTCATGTAGGAAATACTCAGTTTAACAAACTATTGTGAACATATTTTGATTTTTTGTTGAGTAAGAAGGTGGTTTTAAAAGGACACAAATTTCTTGTTAAGTTGATTAAAACTTCTAGTGGAACTGTCAAGTCTTCTGTATTTCACACAAACAAAGCATTGGGTAAAATTTGCCATTAAGTAGAAATCTAATCATTAGATACTGCCCATTATTTGCAAATACCTAAATGGGTGCTCTACTGCTTTTTCCATATTAAAAACCTTATGCTTAATTGCATATGACATTCTTGTTATTTCTTAGCACTGATTCTGTCCACATTATGCATTTTATTGCCAGGTAAATTTGAAAATCTATATTATAAATTCCAAAATATCAGGATTTTTTTTCCCATTTTAAATTATTATGGTTCACAGAAATGAGAATTTAAAAATCACTAAAATTTATGGAGTGTTCAGTATGTGAAAATGACATACATTATCACCAGTTTTCATAACTCAGCAAAGTAAGTTTCTTTAGCTTCATTTTACTGACAGAACCATCGCAGTTTATAGCTGAAGGTGAAGAGTGTGGGTTTTGTAGTCTCACAGACCCTTGGTTCAAATCTATTCCCTACTGGCAATGTTGGGCAAATGATATTTGCCTTTCTCCCTTTCCTCATTTAATTCTCATAAAATGGAATTATTAGCACCTATTTCAGAGATATATTGTAAGAACCAAGTTAGAAATGTACTGGCATATAATAAGTGCTAAATACATCTTAGCTTCTACGAGTTTAAAGTATCTTTTGCATAAGGCCATAGAATTAATAGATCGTAAGTAATATTTAGTAGGTAGCAAGTAGTAATTAGTAAGTAGCAGTTCTAGGAATCAGACTGAGACCCTAACCACAAAATGAAAGTCACATTTTCTACTATACTGACACAAATCATCATACAGGGGTATTTCAAATATATTCAACGGGTGCAATATCATATATCAATTCACTCCATTTTTAATGTAAACTCACATAAAAGAGAAGATTTTTTTATATCCAGTTAGTTTTGTTATTTGATTTTTTAAAAATAATAATGTCTATAGTCAAAAGAATGTCTAATGGCTTACCGTTAGTAATATTTATTAAAATCTGAGATTATCTTTAACTGGAAAAAATTATATTGAGTTCCTCTGAGAGCAAAACTTTTCCAATAAAACTAGGAAGTGATAAAATACTTAAAATAATAAAAATAGAATCTATCCTTTTTTCCCCTTTAGGTACATCTTTTCTGCATGGCATTATACTAAGGCCTTTAAAAACACTCTCCCAATTGAACCTTCAAAGAATACTCATGAGATAATCACATACTGTCTCCCTTTGTGGCAATATCGTGGAGACTTGGAGAAATCCAGTAATTTAGCCAAGTGGCAAAGCCAGGATTTCAGCTCAAGTCGACCTGATGCCAAAGCCTAGTTCTTAACCTTTAGAGCCAAAGTGAATTCAATTGGCCATTTGATTTAGGGTACTGGAGGCCATTTATCGGGAATAATAGCTCTGGATAGAGCCAGACATGAATACATTTAGATGTCCATCCCTAGAAATATCCTCAGAGAAGTTTTAAATTATCTGCAAATTCTCAAAAGAAAATTATTTTATTCAAGAGCTCTTTTTCCCAAGCTACTTCTGGCTTCCCAGCCACCTGGGCCCTCTCTCGCAAATGCTCTGAGCCTCTTCTGTTACAGACCATGAATCTGTAAAAGACTCACCCACTGTGGGGTTCCAGTTGTAGCTCAAATTCCTCCCCTACAACTTCCTGTGGAAAGTTCTCTTCAAAGCTTGAGAATGATAGCTAAGCAACTTCCATGCTACATGTAGGGCAAAGGCAATGTAATAATCTCCTTTTGTGTCTCCAGCTACCTGAAACTTGAGTTCCCAAGGTAAACCACCTTGCAGCCTTATCATTGACTATCACTGGACAAAATGCCTATCATTTTTCAACTTAATAAATCTATGATAGAGGTAAGCAGTGATCTCATAGTAGTCAAAACAAGAACTCTTTCCAGGCCTTTAATGGCTGATTCTTCATATACTATTTGATATTTTTTGTCTAGTCAACCTTTCCTGAAAATTGGTCTCAATTTCCTTATCATCTTCTGTAATGACAATGCTCTTAGCACGATATGGTTCATTAAAGTATAGATGTGTGTATTGGTACCTCCCTCATCAACTTTATTCATGACCATACCTCTTTGCATTGTCCCCCATCTATTTGGCTAACTAGAGTAGGTATAGAGGACCATTTGCAGATCCTCAAACATTCTGTACTGTTTCATAGCTCTAGTTCTTTCTTCCTGATGTCTAGCTTCCTTGCTCCATTTCTTATTATCTAGTGTTCAAAGCAGCTCATTCATCACTTCCCCTTAACAAGTCATTTCTGACCATTCCAAATAAAATTGAATACTCCCTTCTTTACATCCTGGTTTTATCCCTATGCATATTTCTATTATAGCACTTACAAGGCTTTATTTCACTTATTTTTACTCATGTCCTCTATAACTAGACTGTGAATTCATTAAACATCTCATGGACCAATTATAAACCATATATAGTGAAATTAAATCTCTCATCCCTACCTTTAGCCTCAATTCTATGCTCCAAATGTAATTAGTAACAGATTTGTGTGTATGCTACTGGAAATTTTTTATGTACGGGCATTTATATTTATAATATTTAGATTTCTATAAATATTTATATAAAAATTGGGCTGGAGCTTAGTTTTTAATATATTTAACACTATCATGAACATTTTCCCACATTAATACATTGTTTTAAATCAGGGGTCCTCAAACTTTTTAAACAGGGGGACAGTTCACTGTCCCTCAGACTGTTGGAAGGCCGGACTATAGTTTAAAAAAAAACTATGAACAAATTCCTATGCACACTGCACATATCTTATTTTGAAGTAAAAAAACAAACGGGCAAAAACACCCGCATGTGGCCCATGGGCTGTGGTTTGAGGATGCCTGTTTAATAAATAATGCTATGATACACTATTATATGCACCTTAACTTATTTAAACAAAGGGAACATGCCTTGCTCATTTTATGTCCCTTGCACCGAACATGGTGTTTGGTATAGAAGGCACATATAATAAATGCTAGAGAAATGAATGTTATTTTTCAAACAGAAAGACGTGACTATTCCATTTTCAAAAGAGGTGGCCTTTGGTTTGAACTAAGTCAAAGCAATTTACCACTGGTTCTTTCTATACTCTGCCTTTCAATTCTTGACTCTTTCTGAACACAGCTTTGGACCGAATAGCCATGACTAAGAATATCCGATAATGCCTGGCTTTCTTTTTCTTTACGAGAAGCACTATCTGCACAAAAATAGAAGGCTGCATTCAGAAACTGATCTTCAAAATGCTTTGGTCTCAGTCCTAGGACTACTTTAGTGGTATTCCTCTGAAATGAGCATGTGCCAGGCAGCAGCCAGCGACACTGGCCTAATCCACATTGGTTGTACTCCATCAAGGAAATGAAGATTTCAATTTAGTTATTCTCTCCATCAACTCATGATGCCATAACAGAACACCAAAGAATGGGTAACTGCAACAGCAGAAATTCATTTTCTCACAGTTCTGGAGCCTAGAAGACCAAGACAACGAGGTGTCAGGGTTGGTTTATGGAGAGGCATCTCTCCCTGGCTTGTAAGGTTTTCACTGTGTATTCACGTAGCCTGTTCTTGGTCACACATGGAGAGAAATCTCTCTGGTCTCTCTTCCTCTCCTTATAAGGACACCAGTCCTACTGTATTAGGATCCCACCCTTATGGGGTCCTACCCTTATGAGCTCATTTAACCGTAATTACCTCCTTAAAAAAGCTTTGTCTTCAAATACAATCATATTTGTGGTTAGGACTTCAACATATGTGTTTGTGGGGAACACAATTCAGTCCATATCAGTGGTAGCACATCCAGGGTAACTGTTTGTCCTGCTTTTCTCAGGATAGTTAAAAATTATGTCTATTATCCAGTTAGTACTCCCCTTGCACTCTCAGTAAATTATATGGTCACCCTCAACATCCTCTCTCTCCGACAGGCTTTGCTTTCTCTCTATCTGGTCATAAACTGAACGATAGCCAAAGCATTATTATAAGCCCTTCTCAGCTGCCTCTATAGTATTTAAGTCTATCATTGAAATCTATAAAATGGCTTTTAAAGCACAGATTTTAATGCTGTTGTTTATGTATGGCCTATCGTCTCCCCTTCATTTCAGTCAAACTGTTAAGTAATTGTTAAGCCTTATGCCTTTGGTCTTGAGATCTGTTGTGGCTTTTTGTTCTCTTTGCCAAGCCGTTCTTGTTATGCCCAAGAAGAGGTCTTGGGCATAACAACATGTTCTGGTGGGTCTGTGTGAGTCTGTGGATAGAACCAAGGGTGGGATAGGAAGTCTGCCTTCTTTCAGCTTAGGATCTCAACATCCCTGTTAAAACTTGTGCTTCTGGCTTGGACTGCTCTGCTAACTCTTTCCTGGTCTCCTAAGAGGCTCTCTTGCTCTCTGTCTCTGTCTCTCTGTCTCTTTCTTGATTGCATATGTGCTTTGTACATTTGAGCAGTAGTTCCTCCTTCCCTCACTCTGACTCTCTCTCAGCCCTTCCTTTTCTGTCTGAACACGAGACTGACTCCTAGATCCTCTCTCATCACTATGTTTTTCTTAGACCTTTGCTTTATATGGATTGCACTGATGCTTTCCTCTACCATGGAATCTGAGCCTGACTGTAAGGCAGAAATAAAGTTCCTGCTGTCAATGACAGGATTAGACACCTGCTGGGTAGACCCCGGCTATCACGCAGTGTGTTTCTTTATCTGGCCTACAAACTGATTCTTTGGGCTGGAAGCAGCTGCTCAAAATAGAGTTTTGCTAACACTGGCACAACTAAATGAAAAGCAAAAAAATCAACTAGATGCCAGCGTCACCATTCACTATAGACATGACCATTCTAAATTCAATACAGTACTATCAGACTAAGTACCGTATATACCATATGAAACTAACCATTTGTTCTGACCAAGTGCTTTCTCAGGAGTACATTTGAAATGATATTATTTTGTAGACATTGGGTTAAATAAAATATATTATTGAAATTAATTTCACATTTAAAAAAATTTTTTAAAATGTGGCTACACCACTACAGACCTATTAGAATACCAAACAAACAAAAACTGACTATACCCAGTGCAACAATGAGAAGCAACTGGAACTCTCATACCCTACTGGTGAGGGTTTAATATGATAGAGCCATTTTGGAAAACAGTTTGACTATTTCTTATGTAGCTAACTGTAACACTTTCCTTATGACTCACCAATCCCACTCTACGTATTCACCTAAGAAGAATTAAAACTTGTGTTTACATCAAAACCTGTACTAATAATGTCTACAGCAACTTTATTCATAATCACTCAAACTGGAAATAACCAAATGTCCATCAATAAATGAATGAATAACTAACTGCGATGTCCCTATATAATGGAATATTACTTGGTAATTAAAAGGAATGAACTACTGACACTCATTACTACACTCATGTATGACAAATGCCTTGTACTAAACGAATAGTAGCTATATTCAAAAAGCTACATACTATAATAATTGACTATACAGGGATAGCAAAAGGGAATGTTCTGAATAGGCAAATCTATAGAGACAGAAAGTGGATCAGTGATTGCCAAGGGCTGGACAAGAGGTTGGAAGGTAAATGGGGAATAATTGCTAATTGGTATAGAGTTTCTTTTTGGAATAATAATAATGCTGTAAAATTAATTGTGGTAATGGCTGTACAACTCTGCTAATATAATAAAAACCACTGAATTGTATACTTTAAATGAGTGAATTATACAATATGTGAATTATATCAATAAAGCTGATAAAAAATAAAGCAAAAAAATAAACAAAAAAATAAAGCAAAAAGGTGAATAAAATGATTTATTTAAAACATGGCCACTAGAAAATTTAAAATTACACATATGGCTTGCATTATGTTTCCATTGGACAGAGCTTTCCTAATATTTAGCTGATACTAAAATGAAATAGTGACTCTGGGGAGATGGCAGTAGTGTGTGCTGGCATTTGTGCCTAAGCTTCTGGGAGGACTTCATCTTATCTTCTTTTATCAGTACTCGTCCCTACACTGTATGTCAGAGAGAGTGATTCTTTTAGAGTCTAGAAATGCCACACGAATTAACTAATTGAGTGGCCAATGAGTTATTTATGAAGACTCTTCTCCTATGTGCAAAAAAGTTAAGAACAATCATAAGGCAGACTCTTGTTTAAAATAGTTACGGACTGTTTTAAATTATTAGTTTCTAAAGTGACGTGAGGAAAATAGTTTTAAAAATTATTTTTTTACTAATTAGACTTCAGCAGGCTTTAAAACCCCAAATAAATCACAGCACTGAGAAGGAAAAAGAAGCTGGCTAGATAATTTATTTGTGTCACTATTATTGGCTGTAACAATGGCAGCCTCCATTAATTCAGAACATCCTCTGTTCCAGGTAAATGTTTATGAACGATATTTCATTTAGAACTCACAGCAGCCCGAGAGGTAGGGATGTTATCTTGTTTTTGCAGGGAAAGGATCCTAGACTTAGAGAATGAAATATTACCAAGGACTCATAGCTGTCAGGTAGTACAAATGATCTTCACACTCACATCTCTTATTCCACAGGGGATGAGCTCTTAACCACTATGGATGCACCTATAGGTGGCCTGGATGTCAGGTGGCCAGAGAAGGTCGAACACCAGCTAATGGAACATGATCCAGGAAGCCAAGTAGTAACCCTGGAGGTTTAGACTGTGTAGGAAGGAGAAGTCCTTGAAAGTGAGCCTAGATCCATGTAGAGAAACTCTGGAAGCTCATAAGAGACAGGAGGAGTAGACAGACAGCTAGCCTGCTCTGAGAGTCTGAATGTAGGTAACAAACCCAACAAAGTAGCCAGGATTCAGGGCCACAAGCTAATTCCTGGAAGAACTGTGGAGAAGCTATCAAAGGATTCCATTTTCAAAGACATAGAAGTGTAGGCAATCCTTGCCGTAGATATGAAATGCGTTCTGGGAAACCTAACCCTAAAATATATTTCTAAATTAATTTTTTCATAAGAGATGATAGTAGAGACTTCATTGTATGATTTCTAGTGTACTACTTAAAGAGGCATGTTCATTGCCAAAGGAGCAACTAATGTGACTCATCCTACACCTGATCCACCCCAGGGGAGCCATTAACACACATTAGATTTAATTATTTTCCTATTACTCTGCTTCCTGTCACATTCAAATCTCTCTGTCTCTGTCTCTCTCTCTCACACACACACAAAAGTGCCTCCCCTTCTTGATCTTTGATTTACTCTTTGGCCCATTCAGATGTGGATTCTACCATACCATTACACAAAAACTGTTCTGTCATGGCTCATCAATCACTTTCATATTGCTAAATATACTGGAAGCTTATACATGTCCTCTTAGTTATTCTGTCAACAACAGTCAGCACGTTTGTCCAGTACTCTTCTGTTTTAACACTTCCTTGTCTTGGCTTCCCTAACACCACAAACTCCTGATAATAAATCTCTCACCCTTTTGGCCAATTGGCTAATCCTTCCCAACTTATTTGTCTGGCTGCTCCTCTAGTATCAAACTCTATATGTAGGGAAATCCTCAAGATTTGATCCTTGCTCTTTACCTACATGCTTGATTTAGATGATCTCATTCACCTGTGACTTTGAATGTCTTTTAAGCACTAATAATGGCTAGATTTTGATCTCCTACCTAGATCAACTCTGCATTCTGGACCCATTATAGTTATAACTATAACATTCATCTTAAACTACAGGTATCCTCCATAGCCTCTCTGTCTCAGTCAACTCTGACTACCATACTAGAATACTATAGGCTGGGTGGCTTAAACAACAGAAGTTTATTTCTCATAGCTCTGGAGGCCAGAAGTCCAAGATCAAGGTTCAGCAAATTTGGTTTCAATGAGGGCTTTCTTCCTGGCTTGCAGATAGCCACCTACTTGCTGTGTCCTCACATAGCAGAGAGAGAGATTGAGTTCTGATGTCTCCTCTTCTTGTTATAAGGGCACAGTCCCCTTGTATTAGGGCTCCACTCTTATGACTTCATTTAATCTTTATTGCCTCCTCACAGGCTCTATCCCCAAATACAGTCACACTGGAAGGCAGAGATTCAACATACGATGTTTTTTGGTGGAGGAGAGCACAGTCCAGTCCATAACACCCCCTCTTTTCAATCTTCCCCATCTCAACAAATGGCATCACAATCACCCAACTGCTTTATCCCAAATCATGGGGGTTGCTCCTGTAACCTCAGTGCCCATAAACAATAGATCTTGCTGATTCGTTGGATACATCTCCTCAAGATGTCTTGAATCCATCTGTTTCCCTTATTTCCATTGCCTGCACTCTAATTTAAAGTCATTTTACTGCATCTCTGTCTTCTCTTGACCTCTGATCCTTTCCATTCCACTTCACCATTATTTTAAAAATAAATGAGATCATGTTACCCCTGGCTCAAAACATATGAATTGTTTTCCATTGTGTTTAGGATCAAGCCCCATATTGTTTATGCAGATCATGAGCCCAAGTTACTGTGGCCCTTGTCTACACTCCAGTCTTATTTCAAGCCATTTTACCCAGTGCTTTCTATGGGATAAGCACTTTGACTTTTCAGTTTCCTGAATATAAAATTTTCCTCCCGAACTCACATCAACCTTCCTACCTGACTACCTCCTATGAAACATTCATTTCATTGCCTAAAGGCAATGATCACCTTCTATATAACACTCATTGCATTCTACATGAAGGCATCCTCTGATCCCCAATCTCATTGTGCTTTCTTCCTATTCTCTTTCACAACTCCATATAACCCTTCACAGGAAAATTATCTATGTAACTGTATTCCCCACTGAGTTTAAGTAGGGACCATAGTTTTGTTTACTTCTGTATCTCCAATCCTAGCAGGGCACTTGGTACATAGTAGCTGTTCAATACAAGCTTGTTAAATACACAATTGCTTGATTGGTTGAATGGCTGAATCAATAAAATAGTAAATAAAACTTTTATTAACCTGCTTCCCACTTTAAAAAGGTCCACCTTTAATAGTTAACTTTCCCTTCAGTGTTACCTGCCATAGATATTCATCAAGTGACAGGTTTTCTTAGTCCATTATATGCTTTTAGAACAGAATAATAATAATTTATAAACAAATTTATTTGGCTTACTATTCTTGAGGCTGGGAAGTCTCAGATCAAGGTACAGCATCTAGTAAGGACCTTCTTGCTGTTGTCAAAACATGGCAGAAGGCATCACTTGGTGAGAAAACACACCCAAGATAGAGAGAGAAAATCAGACTGAACTCACCCTTTTTACTGGGAACTCACTCCCATCATAACTAACCCACTCTCAAGATAAAGACACTAATCCATTAGTCTATCCTCATGGCCTAATCATCTCTTAAAGGCCCTATCTCTTCATACTGTTACAATGGCAATTAAGGTTCAACATGAGTTTTGTTGGGGACATTCAGACCATAGCACAGGTACAGTATGGCATAGGCAGGAGACACTCAGCAGGCACAGCTATTAATACCACTGGAAAGCCAAACCACTTCAATGCCCAGAATTGAATTAGCAGAGATTGGCCACAGTTAACATCTCCTGGCTAGAGATTAAGCAACTGAAAGATCTTGCCACCTTCCTCTCTCATCTCAGATCATAAGTTTTGGAGGCTTTGGTTAAAAATAAATGGCTAACCTAAGTTTCATTGCTACTTCTGAATGATAATAATTTGAAAACTTGAAAGCCTAAAAAATGTTAAGGTGAATTGTGTACAGTAAGAAATTGATTTTAAAAAAGCTCCCCAAGCTTTCAGATTCTGCATATTAATGCCAAGAAAATATATTGAAAGTAGTTTGTTCTTCCTGGAAATGGGTCAGATATGTTCTTGTAATTCTCTAGCAATAAGCATAGGTCAGAACACATAATTTTTGCAAAAACTTACTTTGAAAGGATTGAAACAAATAACTAATACTTGTTTTCTTTTTCAAAGAAAATACACTAAATATTCTGACTTTGGAGGGAAAAAATTAGCTAAAATATGAGCTCGAAGTTATGGCAAAACAGGACAACCAAAAATTAAGATTTCACTCCATTGGTTCTTAATGTATTCTGAGAGTCTCAGCAGAACCCAATTGTATCCCGTTTTGGAAAACTTGTCATTTTCAGGGAAAATCAAAAATATATTTTGTTATTAATGTAATGTTAAAAGCAACTCTTCACTTTAGATTTGAGGGGAGAATATTAAACAGAAACATGTCAGAAATGCAAAACATTTCATTAGGGAAATAAAGCAATCCAACCTTACAGGGCTTTTGAGGAAAAAAAAGCCTGGACTTTGAAAACATCATCCAGTGTGTGAGTGTGTGTGTGTGTGTGAATACATTTCCTTTGCAGGAGACTGAAAACATCTATTGCATCTTCAACATTGTCGTTTGTTAGTTATCTGTTTCCTAAATTTCATATTGATCTGGAACATAAGGGAAAAAGGGCCAGCACTTTGGGCATCTACAAACAGTTCTATTCAGGATACAATAATTTTAAATAATTTGTATAAATTTCTTATAGTAGACATTTTGGGAGAACCAACCTAGTCTATTCTACTTTTCTAAAATGTACCAAATTCACAGCACCTCTTATAGGAAGCAACTGCTCACCACTAGCTGACTCTGCTTGGCTTGAATACTAACACAGGGAGAATAAGTGCATAGACTGGGTTGAAGTAATTAGCTTCTTTCTCTTGAGAAGTTGCACTGGGAGATATAGGGATTATTAGGTGATAGTGGACAATTGAATTGAAAATAGACATGTCAGGGCAAATGGAGGGATGTGGAACCATATGAAGACGAAACAAGACTAAAAAGAAGGAAGTAGAGATCAGGGGGATACCTCATGCATTAGAAGCACAGAGAGAATGATCTTGTAACTGATTTTTCCAGTCTAGTGTCTGTCCCTATGTGGCTTGGCTCCATTTCATATCTTATCCGTAAATGCCTGTGAAGTTGCCTGGTTTAGCTTAAAATAAATTCCTCTTAACTTAAGCTGGCTTAAATGGGCTTTTGTTCCTGGCCTCTTGATTCTAGGCTGGGGCATATTGTTTTACAAAAAGGTCAATGCCTGAAGTTAACTAGTTTCCCCTTCTCAGTTAGGTCTGTGTGTGCAAAGACAGCTTCAACGTGTGTAAATGGACTCTTGTCTCTTTAGTTAGAAACATCATTTCCATTGGCCAGTGCTCACAATCTGAAATAGACAATGGCCAAAATAGAGCAGCGTCGGGGGTCAGGCAAACTCTCATCTTATTTCCCCATTACAGATACAAAATTGAAGCAGCATCCTTCACAGCCAGCCAGAAGGGAGTCATTGTATCTGAGGGTTCAGGCTCTCAGCGCCAATTTCTTAGCAGTGGTAGGCAAGGCCTTTGAAACTCCATCTTAAAATGGCAGGACTCTAAATAACCCAGCAGAAACTTATTGAGATGAATTCACAATGTCTGTAAAAGAAATCTCCTGCTGACGTCAATGGGAGTTTATCCTGAGGGCCTAAGAATTAGGCAAGTATTAATAAATTTTGCTGAGTTATTTCAATCTGATCTGAAAGCTTTAGCTTTTTTCCTTCTCCAGAGTGGGTTGCAGAAGAGGAGGGTATGACTATGTGGGAACACTTTGATGTTCTTAGTGCTGTACTTGGAGATTTTACTTAGAAAGTTTGAGTTAGAAGGAACTTAGCACAGGTTTCTATTTCTTTTTGTGCTTTGACATCTCGTCTCCGTCCTTTCTAGTCTTTCTAGACTCCTTGCAGTTCTTCTGCATGATTTCAATTTTCAATGATTATCAGAAAAACTTCTGAAAATGATATTTAGATTTAAAAGCAGGTGGCATTGAGGATGTCGAGTATTTTATCACTGTTTGGGGTGTTAGCATGCATTTATGACCTTTTTACATTAAGAAATAATTTTTGCATTAAGAAATAATCTTAATTTTTTGGCAGGATAAGTATAAGCATGCAAAGTAAGTAATTTCTGTGGCATCATTAAATTAGGCAAAACCTTTTAGAGGTGGAGCAAGGAAAAAAGTTTGTAATACAAAAGAAATGCTATGGCTTTGGAAATGTGTAATGTTTTTCCAAAACTGTATTTACCTATAAATAAGCCATTCTGCATTTATCCTGTTGGAAATTATTGTACAGACTAAAATTCATCATTGGAAAAGATTTTTTTTTCTAATATTTCAGATGTCCAACCAAAGAAGGCTAAAAATAGATGTATACTCATAATTTATTGCCTACATCGTGACCCTTTGAGAATGAGAGAACACTATTAATAATTATACTGGGAAAACAGGTACAAACCAGTATATCTCACAAATAAGGCCCTAGTTGTCACCATTTTCTCTCAGAAAATGGTTTTCCTCTAGCTTTCCAAACAAAATAACTGAAATGTTCTCTATTTACTTTATAGAATTGATTTCAAACATGAAATTTCCTTTACTATAGACAACTTTAGATCCATCCTGTTTCAGCTTTGAAGTTAGTGTTGATTCTATGTAATTTTCTCTACTAGTTACTTGGCCTTCCTATTTGTATTTGATTTTTAAAATTGTGAAATATTGTAGATATCTGGAAAAGTACATAAAAATAAACATATATCAAAATTATTGTAAAGAAAACATCTACATAACAACCTCCCAGGTAAAGAGATGAGATACTTTCATTACCCAAAGACCTTATAAGGTACATGCCAATAAAAACACTTTCTCACTCCTAAAAGGAAACCACTGTTTATTCTAAGGCAATTACTTAATTTTCTTTACAGCTTTAACACTTAATGAATGAATTCTTAAATAATGTAATTTAGTCTTTGCCATTTTATTTGAAATTTATATAAATGAAATTATTTTGTATATGTTTTGTGTATGTATCTGGCTTCTTCTGTTCAATACCAAGTTTTAAAGAATCATCTGTATTGTACGTATTTGTTTAGTATTGTTGTATGTCATTTCATAGTCTCGACATGGTGCAAATTGTTTTCTCATTCTATTGCTGGTAGATTCTTGGATTGTTTTTTTGCTTTGGTAATTAAAAATAATACTGTTAAGAAACATTCTTATACATGTCTCCTGGTGCATAAAAATATGAATTTCTATAAGGGATGTACTGAAGAAAGAAATTGCTGGGTAGGGTATGTACAACTTTACTTTTAGCATTTAAGGCCAAACAGTTGCCAAAGTGATCCTATGCAATTGATTTCAACACTTGTATTATCAGACTCACCTGGGGACTTGTTAGAAATGCAAACCCAGACCAATTGAATCAGAAACTCTGGGAGTGGAGCCCAGCAGCATTTGTTTTAATAAGTGCACTAGGTTATTCTGATGCAAGCTCAAGATCAGTGGTTCCTAAACTTTGCTGCACACTGGAATTATTTGGAGACCTTAAAAAATACCAGCCTAGCTCCTTTGCTCCAGATATTCTAATTTAATTGGTATGGGGTATGATCTGGGCATCAGGACTGAGAGAGTAGTTCTCAGTTTCAGTTGTTAAACTAAAATCACCCCAGGAACCTTAAAAAGAAAAAAAAAGGGCCCTGCCCCCCACAAAGATTCGGATATAATTGTCCTTGTGGCATTAGGGGCTCAGGCATTCATCTTTGTTTGCTTGGTTTGAGTTTGTTTTGTTTCTTTTTTAAATCGTTCCTTTGGCAGTTTTAGTATGCAGCCAGGATGCAGACTGCTGCCTTAGAGCAGGGAAGACAGATAATATCATTATAAATGCCCTAGTCCTTTCCAATTATCTCTCTCCTCACCACTCCCCTCCTATCTCCTACTATCACTTTCTTCAACATAGTTCAGCTCAGGAAAAAATAAAGAGAGAGAGAGAGAGAGAAATATGATTCAACTAAATCATACAAATGTGTGAACAATGAATAGCCTCAGAGTTCCAAAGTTATTTCTTATTTTATACAAAATTGTTATTGAAAATGAATCTCTAATTGGCAGAATCTCAAGTAGAATGAAAAACTGAAATAAAGGATGATTTGGAGCAGAAAGAGCCATTGAGCCCTTCTTAAATGACATAAAGCATGTTCCATTTGAGAATGTGATAGCTTTCTTTCTTTCTTTTTTTTTTTTTAAGTCTCCACTTCTAATTTGTTTTGTAATCTGGTTAGAGACAATTTTACCTCTCAGTCACCTATTTCCCACTGAAAGATGGTCCTACTCCTTGGAAAATGGCATTTGATGGAACATTTTGATAATGTTATAAAATATTTTGGGCACCTTAGTAGAAAAAAAAATTATATAAATGAAATCTATTTTAGAAATATGCGTAGGCACCAATCTTTTACCATTTAAATCCTATTTCTGAGTAATTATTTAAAAAAAGAATTAAAATCAACAAGATCGATTTTCACAAAAGTAAAAAATATTGTTTAATATTTGACCTGTTATTTAAGGTATCTCTGAAATTCAAAATAATTTATCCTATTTCTGACCACTTCATTATCCATGTAATGTCTGAAGCTAAAGATATATTCTGCTTTCAGCATCTTTGTCCCAACAACCTTCCATGAGTTCTATGTCACCTCCCAGCAATTTGACAGTGTGGCAGATGGGGAGAAATAGAGTCAATCATTTTTAAAATGATTTTTGCAGCAGTCTTCAAATTAATCAGCATCTATGTATAGAAGAGAGCACCCAAGATTCTCAATAATGCTAAATTAAATAAGCAGGAGGTCAAGAACCACAATCTAACTTAAACAAACTAAAATCTAACTTAGGAGTATATTTTTTGTAACAGATAGCCAGGTCTCAGTCATGCAAGCAGCTGAGCTTCAGCCAATCACGTGCAACTCTGATCAGACCGTGTCCAAATAAGGCAAACACATACTGTAACCAGCCAAGCTATTTCCCTACTTTGCTTCCAGTTTTCACCCTATAAAAGCTCACTGCCCATGCTAAGGAGGGGAGCTCTCTGAACTTTAATTTTTCCATATTCTTACGAACACTCAGTTGTTTCTGGGTTTTTTGTTTGTTTGTCGGCTAGTTGGGTTTTGATAATAGCCATGCTAATAGGTGTGAAGTGGTATCTTATTGTGGCTTTGATTTGCATTTCTACAATGACTCTTGATATTGAGCATCTTTTCATGTGCTTATTGGTCATTTGTGTATCTCCTTTGGAAATATGTCTACTCAAATCCTTTCCCATTTTTTAAAGTTGAGTTGCTTTATTCATTTTTGTTGTTGAATTGTAAGACTTCTTAAAAATAGTCCTTTTTTTTATATTCACAAACCTTCCATAAAGTTAAAAATATATTCATATAGTATACATATTAATTCTTTGCCAGAGATAATGATTTGCAGATATTTTCTCACATTTTGGGGGTTGCTTTTTCACTCTGTTGATTTTTTTCCTTTGAAACACAAATGTCTTCAATTTGATGTAATCCCATTGATTTATTTTTTTCTTTTGTTGCTTGTGCTTTTGGTGTCATATTAAAGAAATCTTTGCCAAATCCAATATCATGAAGCTTTTCTCCTGATGTTTTCTTCTAAAAGTTTTGTAATTTTAGCTCTTACATTCAGGTATTTGATCCATTGTGAATTATTTTTTATATACATATAAAATAAGGGTCCAACTTCATTCTTTTGCGTGGTTTTCAATATCTGGTTTTCCTGGAACCATTTTTTGAAAAGACTGTTTTCCCCCCATCAAATGGTTTTGGCATCCTCACTAAAAACCATTTTACCTTATGTGTGAGGGTTTATTTTTGGGCTCTCCATTCTAGTCCATTGTTGTATATGTTGGTCTTTATGCCATTACCACTGCTTTGATTACTACAGCTTTGTAGTAAATTCTGAAATGAGAAAGTGTGAGATCTCCCACTTTGTTCTTTTTTTCAAGATTGTTTTGGCAATTTGGAAGTTTCTTGAGTTTACATTTGAATTTTAGAATAAATTTTTATACTTCTGCAAAAAAATTGTTGCAATTTTGATACAGATTACTTTTAATCTGTAGATCTCTTTGGGTAGTATTGACAACTTAACAATATTATGTCATTCAATACATGAACATGGGATGCCTTTCCATTTATTTATGTATTCTTTAATTCCTTTCATCAGTATTTTGAAGTTTTCAGTGTACAAATCTGTTGCTTCTTTAAGTTCATTCCTAAGTATTTTATTATTTTTGATACTATTGTAAGTGGAATTATTTTCATAATTTTTTTGGATTATCTATTGTTAATGCATAAAAATACAACTATACAACTAATTTTTGAGTTTTGATTTTGTATCCTTCAACTTTCCTGAATTCATTTATTAGTTCTATCAATTTTCCTAACTTTGTGTGTGTGTGTATGTGTGTGTAATCTTTAGGGTTGTGTATATGTAAGATCATATTATCCATGAAAAGAGATAATTTTACTTCTTTCTTCGCAATTTTGGATGCCTTTTATTTCTTTTTCATGCCTAATTGCTCTGGTTAGAACTTCCAATACTAGGTTGAATAGAAGTATGCAAAAGCAGGCATACTTCTTTGGTTCCCAATTTTAGAGGAAAAGCTTTCAGTCCTTCACCATTAAGTATAATACTATATGAATAACATCAGAAAATATAAAACACATACATAAATTTAACAAAATTCATGAAAATATATAAAACATTATTGAGAGAAATTTTAAAAACCTAAATAAGTATAGAGTTATTGCATGGTCATGGATTGAAAGACATTTAAAACTTTTGCATTTCAAGTCTACATTAAAAAGAAAATCTAAACAAATATTGAGCTCTAATTAATGATATATGTACTAAAGTGTTTAGAGGGTTGTATATTAATGTCTGAAATTTACTTTGAAATGCAAAAAATATATATATAGACAAAGGAATGGGGCCATGTTTTGGATATAGTTTTTTCCCCTTAGAACTGTTAACATTTGATTTGGTGTCGGGAGGTAGCACCTACTGTGTTTCCCTGAAAATAAGACAGGGTCTTATATTTATTTTTCCTCAAGAAGACACCCTAGGGCTTATTTTCAGGGGATGTGTTATTTTCCCCTCCAAGCCTCAGCTTGCAGCACGCACAGGATGGCCGGGACCTGACAGGGGGAGCCGACCTTGTTGGTGGGGCTGCCCCCACCTTTCCGGTCACCTCTGGGACAGTAGCTGTCATGATGGGACAGATGAGAAGGGCTGTTCATCTTCTTTACGGCTTTTCTGTACTTCTGAATATATAACACATGCATGTATGACATATGTAAAATGGAAGAAAGGATATCTCTAATTAAGATCTTCACACCCTGGCTGGGGGTGGTGGCTCACACCTATAATCCTAGCACTGTGGGAGGCCATGGAAGGTGGATAGTTTGAGCTCAGGAGTTCGAGACCAGCCTGAGCAAGAGTGAGACCCCTTCTCTACTAAAAACATAGAAAGAAATTAGCTGGACAACTAAAAATATATAGAAAAGATTAGCCAGGCATGGTGGCACATACCTGTAGTCCCAGCTACTAGGGAGGCTGAGGCAGTAGGATTGCTTCAGCTCAAGAGTTTGAGGTTGCTATGAGCTAGGCTGATGCCATGGCATTCTAGCCCAGGCAACAAAGGAAGACTCTGTCTAAAAAAAAAAAAAAAAAAAAAAGACCTCCACACCCTGACATACACTCTTTTTTCCACTATTTCTTCAAAGTACATAAAATTATATGATATATTGTAAGATACTGGGCTATAAGGACAATGGACACCTTCCAGTTTCTGTTTACTGCTTGTTTGCTAACCGCAAGGCATTATGAATACATTATGGGATGCAGGGGAAAAAGACAAAGAACGCGGAAACCGGGGTCTCTCAGCTAGGACCCGGAACAGGTTAGAGCCTATCAGGGGCAGGATGAAGTAAGAATCACTGTGGGGGCGGATGCGTGATCCGTGTGTAAACAACTTTGCTATAAAAAGGTCACTAGCACACAGGGGGGGGGGGGTCCCTGCCTGAAGAGGAGGCCACTGCGCTGGCACTCTGAAGGCTTGGACCCTAGCTAGAGCTAGACAATAAAACTCCTTTTGATAATTACAGCCTTGGTGACTCTCTCTGTCCTGTGGCCCTGCGAATCTCGAATATAACAATATTTATTAGTTACTATCATGATGGAAAGGACTTTGTCTTGTTCACCATGGTGCCATCAGTCCCTAGCACAGGGTAGGGAGGTACTCAATTAAACCAAACAAACGAACCCCAAGCTTCCCCAGTTGGTATCCTTAAGAAAGCAGTCCAGGGAAGTATGCAGTTACACAGTGGGCAGGCCGGGGCAGGGAGGCCAAAGGGCACTGGTTATTGAGATGACTGTTGAAATGGGAGAGAGGGCTATGGAGGAGTAATGTAAGAGGAAACCATACATAGGTGGCTTCCTGTCTCTAAAGTTGGAACTCAAATTTTATTTCCTTTTGACCTGCATGTGTCTATGTTAGGGCACATCTTGGGCATGGCCTAAGATCCTGAATATCCTACTGAGGGCTTTGGAGATTTTTCCTCCCTCTGAACTCAGATTACCATGGATACTCATTTTCACATGTTAACTCTCTAGGCTGCTTACAAACGTATGTTTCAAATCTGAACATTTAGAAGTGTTATGGCTCAGAAAACAATAGCTTGAAACATAACACTTTGACATGCTGAACTAAAAAACGTAGCCTTGGTCGGGTGTGGTGGCTCAGGCCTATAATCCTAGCACTATGGGAGACTGAGGTGGGAGGATCGCTTGAGGTCAGGAGTTCAAGACCAGCCTGAGCAAGAGTGAGATTCCCCACCTCTATTAAAAAAAAAAAAATAGAAAAAAAAATTAGCCAGACAACTAAAAATAAAAACAAAAAATTAGCCGGGCATGGTAGCTCGTGCCTATAGTCCCAGCTACTGGGGAGGCTGAGGCAGGAGGATCTCTTGAGCCCAGGAGTTTGAGGTTGCTGTAAGCTAGGCTGATGCCATGGTACTCACTCTAGCCTGGGCAACACAGTGAGACTCTGTCTCAAAAAAAATAAAAATAAAAATAAAAAGCAGACTCAAATTCTCTCTCTGACTTTCCCCTGCTTTTCTTGTTTTTCTGATCCTCTTTCCCAAAGCACAAAGAGGGACTGTCTTTGGAATTTCCTTATCTAAGAAATCTCCTTTCCAAAACAAATGCAATTGTTTCAAGACCCCTTTCTTAAGAATCTCATTAAGTAACCAGGAAAGATTAACCACTGGGGAAGAGAAGAGACTAAGCTGCCACCATGCTCAAACAAACTTTTTATCTCAACTCTTCTGAGAGATTCTTCCGATCTCTGAGAGATTACCTAGGAGGCTTTACCTGTATGATAAGACAATCTTTGTTCACAGTGAGATTCTTTCCCTCACCTTTCCATCACCTCCCTCAGAGCTCAGATGAATTTTGTTCAAGGCCATTGTTCCTTGGGCTCATTCATTTCCCCTAAAAATCACTTACTCTTATACTCTGTCTCCCCTTTGCTTATGAAGAAGATTTCATAATCATCTAGAAATCACTGGGTATTTGAGTAATCATTCTCCCGAAATTCCCCCATGCTATGTACCTTAAATACATTTTATATGCCTTTTCCTTCTATTTGTCTGTCTATTGTCAGTTCATTTTCAGTAAATCTTCAGAGCGAAACCATCCTTTGTAAAATTAATAAAAGACTGCAAGGTGGAAACTGTGGTAGGAGCTTGAACTCTGCAAAAGTAAAAGCATAGTTAAACACACACACACACACACACACACACACACACACATACACACACACACCAGCTGCTTTCCTATAATTGCTTACTACTCAACTATCACATAGCTGATGGTCATAAAAATTCTTAGCTTTCTTCATCATTCCCATAGATAACATCATCTTTGTGGAGACGAAGGCTGGTCTTTGAGAGGTCTTCCAGACCCTGCATTCTGATGGACCAACTGACCAGACCAGACTAGTGGACCATACCTTGAAACTTACTCAACTGGTCTTTCACCCTTCTACCTGGGAACTGACTTAGTGCAAGAAGATAATTCCTGCTTCCCAATTCTATGAGTTCATCCCCAGCCAGTTAGCAGAGCCAATTCCTTAGCCCTTTGTCTGCCAAAGTATCTTTAAAAACCCTGGCTCAAAAACTCCCGGAGAGATGGATTTGAGAAATTCCTCCCATCTCCTCACATGGTGCCCTGCAATATCAAACTCTTTCTCTGCTATAACCACCGCTGTCTCACTGTATTAGCTTCCTCTTGAACAGCAGGTGATGAACTTTGGTAGGTATTAACAAGAAGGTGGAGGGGAGACTTTCCTTGGGCCTCTACAAAGAGTGTTCTCTTAGAATGCCTATCTTGGGCCTCATTTGAAATAATCAAATAATTTCCCTCCTTCTCAATATAGTGCATTTCCTTAGGGAAATTTTCCAGTTAGATAAAGCTGAAATCTAAAGTTCTTTTTGCTTCATATTTTCATTCAGTCCAGCCCCATATTGCCCTCAAATTCTGGGATTACTTTGAGCAGCTGCGCAGCCATGGGTGGGAAGACTCTTGCTCTCACACCGGCTAAGCTTGAGGGCAAAGTTTTGATTTCTTTGACAACCTGGGTTTATTTTTAGAGATATTGGGATGACTCACCTCTCCTGACATTTGTTTCTATAAAAACTAACTTTAAAATGTCACACTTCCAACTCTGTACAAAGAGCAAGAGCAAAGCTGTGAAAGCAATTGAACCTAGAGAAGACTCCACTTGAGAGTTCCTTTCATCCCACCTTGTCTGCCCCCTACTTTCACTTCCTGAGACTGATATGCCTTTTCTGACCACCCCCCACAGAGCCCTGTCCTGCAGGTGTTTATGTGTGTGTGACCTGACAAGAGATATCTGGGGGCAGAAGTCCAGTTACACAAGCCTAAATAAAAGAAACTGGTGTTTGCATTGCTGTCTCCATATATGACTTGGTGGCTACAATCTCAGTCACGGTTAGTTAAGTTATACGTATAATTCATAAAATACCAAAGAAATATTTGTTTGTTTAAAATACTTGCTTCACGGCTATACAACAACACAGAAAAAATTTTCCGGTATAATATTCGGTACACTTCATCTTCCTTTTATTTCATTTAAGTCCTATCATGGGAAGTTGACAGACTCAGAAAAAAAGGGTAATATGAAGAACATGAGATAACTGATGTGTATGTCATAATTGATTTCTATATGAAGCAGAAATGAAAAAGGTGGGCTCCAAAATGAATAGATAAGAAGAGTAGTCAGAAATGTACAAAAATGCAAACATACTTGCAAACTGCCAAGTTTATTGTGATGCTGGAATTATAAGGATTTTCTTTTATCTTTCAAACATTTCTAATTTCCATGTGTTTCTTTTAAAATAAAAGAAGTATAATAAACTTAAAAAATTCTATTTTATTAATATTGTTTAAATGAATATGTGTTTATGTGTATGTATTTTAAATTTATTTACTTGTAAAATTTGAGAATTCCTAGATTGGTTACATGAAACGATTCAAGGCAGCCAATAACCCAAATGGCATAAATAGAAATCTACCACCATAGCTTAGTGTGCCAAAGGGATATTGTAGGAGTCAGTTGGGAGCGCACAAGAATGGATTCTGGCTGGCAGACAGATGCAATAAAATTCTGAAACTGCTGAGAAAGATCTTTGCATATATCCAAATTAATTAGTGAATAAAGGGAATAACTCAACTATAGTTTTAATCTGGGGATAATGACCCTACTAACCAGCCAATATATTTGAAATATTTACCAAGAACTTATCATGCACTAAGTACTCATATCTAAGCTAAGTTCAATGGCAAAAATGCAACAGACATAATAAAATCTGCCAGTCATTAAGGTTTATATGATCGGGAAATAATACAGGTAGCCAGTCTTCAAGGTTTAAAAGATGTGAGGCAATTGTATATGATAAGGGAGCTAAGATTAGAGAAAAGCCAGGGGAAATTTTGAAAACCCCAGGTAATAGAAAGACTTGGGTTGAATCTTGAGGGATGAGGGAGAGAAGAAGGAAGGGTATGAGAAATGGGATCAATCTGTCTTGCTGCAGACGGACAGCCTTTGGAATAAGCTGCCTTTCAGTGTATTTGCATGTTTCCAAAGAATGTTCACAGATTCTCTATAAATGTTGTATTATAGAAGGATGAATGAATCAGACAGTGAGTAAACAAGTAAGTACATCTTGCAGTGAATCGTGTGCATTTTTAGATGGTGGTGAGGGTTTGAAACTTGTGTGCATTCTGCTTCTGACATTTTACTCACTCCCAGAAGGGTCAGGCCATGAGTATTAGTTTAAAGTCTATGACTGTTTATTTACCCTTAGGATCAGGAATTTCTCAAATTGCAGTTCTCCAGGATTTTATTCTAAAGATCTATTTCCCCAGCTCCCTTGTATTCTTCATTCGAATTGCCTCCTTACCTTTCTATTCTTCGTCTATTCCTGTTTGGCTTGCTAACTCATTTTCAGTCTGTGTTCCTGGCTCTGGCCTGCAGCCTCCTATAGCCATTGCATTCAGTAACCCTTTCATTGCCTTTTCTGCTGCAAAAGTAGGGCAGGGACAATGAATGGCATCACTGTTCTGCATCCAGACCTCTAGGACCCAGCCCTCAAGGTCTTGCCTGGAAGTGACTTTCCTGAATTGGGCTTGGAATCCAGTTCACTGATCCATGGAGAATCTTCTATGATAGAAGGTTGGCTTCTACATTGGTTGACCCCATGATTCAATTCTAGGTTTTAGAATTCGGTGGCAAACAAAACAGACATAGACTCTACCCTCATGAAATTAATTCCAACAAAGGAGAAGATGCAGGCCATGATAAGGAGCTTGGAGTTAAATGAAAGAAGTCATTAAAGGGTAATAGGTTCAACAGTGATATGATCACATTTATATGTTAAGAGATTATTCCTACAACTGTGTGGGAGATGATTTGAGGGAGGTAGGAGAAAAGATGGTAGTTGAGACAGACAAAGAGAGTGGAGAAGTGGGTGTCCTCAAGATGTATGTGGAAGGTAGGATTTGTTAAGGCAATGGATTTGGGTGAAAGATGGCAAGGATGCTAATTCACTCTGGAGGATTTGGGGAATCAGTGGAGTTCCAGGGATCTACTGGCTTATGTTGAACTTTACTCACAACAAAGAGGCAAGAGAGGTGTGAATAGTAGTATTGCAACCAATCACTTCTAATCCAGCAGGTGTTTAAGTATAAGTCATTGCCCTAATACATTAATAAGTAAGTCAAATCTTGCTTCTCTGTCATTTGGCAGTACTTAGACTAGAGGTATGTCCAAGCTGTGAACAGATAGTGTCCAGATTTCATACCACCTGTTAGGTGGGATACAGCTCCTTAGGAGAAGATCTTCTACATATAGTCACAGCGACCAGCCAAACACAGATGAGACAATTATAAACCAGAGGAAGTGGTTGGTGTTTCTCCAAAAGAGGTGATTCTTGAGGAAAAATCATGGCAATTCTTACTCTTTGAATTATTTTCTCTAATGACTTAAAAATAGAAGTAGACAATTATGGAAGTTACTTGGAACGGCCAGATGCATATCATCTATCTTGGTCTATGAAAGCTTTTGGCACCTTAGCTGACTTTACTCCTTTGTCCAACACATCATTTTTGCTGAGAGATCATGGCCAAACTTACAGATGTTAGTGTGCTGGTCCCCATATGAGGTCTTTATCCTCTGAGCCCTAACAGGCCTACAGCAAAATTTCTTTGTGTGCTTTGGGGACACTGCATTGTGTAATGAAGAGCGGAGGTATTTAATAGCCAAGAGAATTTCCTGCCTCACAATTTCATGTAACCAGCCTACTATACAAGGACACTGAGACTTGATTCCTGAGCTGTTTTGTTCAGACTGTATTCTCTTCTTAAGAACTGATGACATGACCAGGGTGCTTTTTAAAGGGCCTATTACCTTTAAAATAATTATCTCTGAAAATATACTGCAATGGAGACTAACCCCTGGGGCTCTAGAATTAAGTATTTCTGTGTTCCTTTGAAACTTAGTGATTCTTGAGAATGGATGCTGTCTTTGAAGGGTAATCAGCAGGGATCCATTTTAGGTTTGCACAGGAGGAGGAGGAAGAAAGAAGAATCATTAAGGTACCCAGATTTATCTTACGCAAGGTGATCCAGTTTCCAGAATTGATCAATATAACCTTTTCCTCCAATGATCCATGACATAGGAAGACCGTAGTCATAGGAGAGGCGATCCTAGTGTAGGGAACTTTTTCTGTTTTGTGTTTTCTGTATTCTGCTAGGGAAAATGTGATAGTTCTTGTGATTGCTGAAGCCTGAGAGACCTACCTGTGCAGCCATGGGTTTCCAGGCTCACTGATATGTGACTTATTGTTCTTACCTCTCTTCGAGCAGGACCAATAGTTTCCTTCAACAAATATTTAGTGACTGTTATCAAATGATAAGTAAAGACTCAGTGCTACAGCTAAAATGATCCATGAGCCAGAGCCCCTGCCTTTGAGGAGCTCACTTGATTGTACCTGATACTCAAGATTTTCCTCATGCTCAAGAAATGTGAATGTTTTGTTTTCAATTTATATTTTTGGTGTTGCAGTAGCAGCCCAAAGAAGTTGATTATTTTCACTTGGATACTTCACCGGCAGTTAGCATGGGTGGTCAATGAATCAATGGTGGTACCATGACTATTTTATACAAGCAGTGAGTAACAAAACCTAAGCTCTTGTCTGCTATTCACTAATGCCAAACTCTTGCTGTGACCCTGAATCCAGTATCTTCCAGCTTACGGATCTCTAGGTTAGTCTCTATTAAATATAATGGTGAGCCTCCAGTGAGCAGGAACAGGAAACTGGTCATTTCTGCCCATCACACTGTGTCAATTAAGATATAAATAGAATGTAGAATATAACTGTGTTTTATTGATATAAGATTGAAATCAAAAGATCTGTTTTATAAGCTACTGATTTTAACATCTAATTCTTTAGGTGCCATTTTTTAACAAGAAGGTTTATGATAAAGTAAATTAGTAATACAAGGAGAAATATACAAGTCTACATTTATAGTAGAAATTTTTAGCACATTTCTCTCAGTAACACAAAGAAAAAGACAAAAAAAGGCACTAAAACTATAGAATACTTGAATATTGTACTTAGCAAACTTAACCTTATTGACTACAGACAACAATTGTATATAAAGCTCTGGAATAGTCATTTTTTTAAGTGCACATGGAATATTTACTGAAATTGACAGTATGATAGGCCATAAAGCAAGTCTCAAAGATTTAGTAAGATTTAAATCATACCAAATATGTTCTCTGACCACAGTGGAATGATGTTAGAAATAATAAAAATGATAACTAGAAAATTACCCTATATTTGGAAAGTAATAAATTCACTTCTAAATATCCATCATTCAAGGAAGAAATCACAATGAAGATTAGAAAATATTTTGAATAGAACAATAATGAAAATACTGCATGTAAAAACTTACAGAATATAGCTAACTCCATGCATAGAGAGAAAATTACAGACTTAGATTTATTTATTATAAATGACAATCAGTGGGATAAACATCCATATCAAGAAGTCAGGAAAAGAACAGAAAATTTACCCTAAGAAAATAGAAGAAAGAGGCTGGGCGTGGTGGCTCACGCCTGTAATCCTAGCACTCTGGAAGGCCGAGGCGGGAAGATTGCGTGAGTTCAGGAGTTCAAGAGCAGCCTGAATAAGAGCAAGACTCTGTCTCTACTAAAAAATAGAAAGAAATTAGCTGGACAACTAAAAATAGAAAAAAATTAGCCTGGCATGGTGGCGCATGCCTGTAGTCCCATCTACTGGGAGGCTGAGGCAGGAGGATCACTTGAGCCCAGGAGTTTGAGGTTGCTGTGAGCTAGGCTGATGCCACGGCATGGCACTCTAGCCTAAGCAACAGAGTGAGACTCTATCTCAAAAAAAGAAAGAAAGAAAATAACAAAGATAAGAAATACAGAAATTAAAAATATACTATAAGTGAAAACTTTTATGACTATACATTTGGATGGCATACCCATAAATCCTATAAAAACACAACTTACTGAAATTGCTCCCACTGAAAAGGAGAAAATCAGATTATTCATATCTATGAAAGAAATTGTATCCATTATCTAATACCTTCCCCCAAAGAAAACTCCATGCCCAGGTGTTTTCTATCAGAAGTTTGGTGAATTCTAAGTTAAAAAAAATGACATCAATTTTTCAAAAATTTTCTAGAGAATAAATTGGAATAGAATATTTGTCAAGATGTTTTGTAATATTGATATGAAAACCTAACAAGTACATTACAAAGAAGGAAAATTACAACTAATCTTTCTCATGCAAAGAGGTTTAAATAATTTTAAAAAATATTGGCATACCAAATGTAATGATACATAAAAACTCTAAGACATTATTAAGAGATTTATAGAAGAATTCAATAAATGGAGATTATACATATTCATCAATTGGAAGACTCAATATAATAGATTCAATATTATTCCTTTCAAAGTCTCAGGGGTGAGGCCAGGCATGGTGGTTCATGCCTATAATTCCAGCACTCTGGGAGCCTGAGGAGGGCAGATTGCTTGAGCTCAGGAGTTCAAGACCAGCCTGAGCAAGAGGGAGACCTGTCTCTACTAAAAATAGAAAAATTAGCTGGATGTGGTAATGTGCGCCTATAGCCCCAGCTCCTCAGGAGGCTGAGGCAGGAGGATTGCTTGAGCCCAGGAGTTTGAGGTTGCAGTGAGTTATCATGATGCCACTACACTCTACCCAGGGTAGAGTCTCAAAAAAAAAAAAAAAAAAAATCTCAGAGATGTGTGTGTGTGTGTGCCCATGTGTGTAAATTGGCAAGCTAATTCTGAAATGTATATGTAAACTAAGAGTCCAACAATAAGACAATCTGCATGAAGGTGAGTAAACAAGGAAGAAACACTATGTCATCAATCAAGACTTACCATTAGTATAAACTACATTAATAAAGTCATATAATATTTGTGTTAGGATAGAAAAATAGACAAATAATTTAGAATAGAGATTCTAGAAATAGGTCCAAACATGTATGGACACTTGAATCATAGAAAAGTAGATACTTCAGGGTTATAGGGAAAGATTGTCTATCCAAAAAATAGTGCTGAAACACTTACTTATCTATGTGTATATGCATATGTGGTGGTGGTGGGGTGCTCATCTGACTCCTAGTTCATACCTAAACATAAATTCCAGATGAAATTAGATCTAAACATAAAAGATTGCCTTAAGCATCTAGAAGGTTCTAAAAGATAGTATAGAATATCATTTTTGCAAACTCGGTATAGAAAAAGATTTCTTAAGCTTAACACAAAAAGCATTAATTTCACTATATTAAAAAAGAAATAGTTCTGTTAATAAAAAGATTCCATTAAAAGAGTGAAAGGGCAAATTCACAGATTAGAACATGCTCTTAATACTTCCATCTAAGGGCTCATTTCCAAAATATATTTAAAAACTCCTACAAATCAATAGAAAAAGACAGTTAAATCAATTGAAAAGTTGGCAAAACAAAACAAAAACAACTTAAAGAGGAACTTCAAAAAGGAGAACATCCCAATAGCCAAGGAGCACTGAAAAGTAGTCTGAGCTAAATGTAGAAAAACAAAAAACACTTTAATGAGAATCCACTAGACATCCACCAGAATGACTAAAATTAAAAAGACTTGTAATGTGAGAATGTGGAGTAACTCAGCTCTCATACATTGCTGATGATATTATAAACTGTTACAGCCTCCTCGGAAAACTCTTCAGTAGTATTGGCTGAAGTTGAATATACACATATTTTTTGACCCAGATATTTCAGTCCTAGGTATATCCAAAAGAAATGCATATAAATGTGAGCTTATAATAGTCTCAAATAGGATATAGTTCAAATGTCTAGCAAAAATAGAAAATAAATTATAGTGTATTATCTGGTATATTATACAGCAAAGACAATGAATAAATTCTAGCTTCATAAAACAATATGGATAAATCTCACAAGTTTAACATTTAACAAGAGACACCAGACATAAAAAAATATGTAGTTTACATAGTGTTCAGAAACAGACAATTAATTCACAGAGTTAGAAGAACTAAGGGGGCTTTTATAGTATGCGATTGAAATGTACATCCTCGAGACAGAGCAGAGCTTCTCAAACTTTATGTGCATTTGCATCATGTGGGGATCTTGTTAAAGTACAAATTCTGATTCAGTAGGTCTAGGGTGGACCCGACGATTTTAAATCTTGAAGCTTTCTAATAAGTTCCTGGTTGATATAGCTACTGTTTCCATGAATCACACTTTGAGAGCAAGAGCTTAAATTAAACATATGTTATCTTATTGATTTAAATTGATGGAATGCTGTTGTATGTGTTGTGACTGCTTAGAGAACTGCTATTTAAAATTTACATATAAGAGTACCTAGGAGTCTATGAATATACAGCAATATGTGACATAGGAGAAATGTGAGAAATATAAGGACATATGAGAAAATAAGTATTTTTCTATTGTTTTTTTTTAAATGCCCTTTCAAGAAAAAAATCCCAAAGATGTATGAATAGTTAAATATATCCATGTCAAATTAATGCATTTGCTTATTATGAATGTAAACAAATATTGTATTTATTGAACATTTCCTTTCTTTGTTTAAATGTAACTTATCATCCCGCAGTCTCTGTGGTTTCATTAAGGAGTGTGAGTTTTTCCTTTAGAAAATTAGTCTTGCTTATTGCATGACATTTATTGACTATTAAGCAAGCTTTTGAGGGCACTAAACAGTTTAGTGAATAGGGAGACAAATTATTATAAGCTGCCAAAATTAACAAAGCTTCTCGGAATTCAAATAGCACCAATGAAAATCATAAAAAAGGGTATTTGTAATTATTTACAAGTTATCTGGAGGTATAATTAGAGGTGACTACTGGAGGTAACAGTACAATAAAGAGTGTTGAAAAAAATTTCCCAGTTATCCCCCAGCTACTTACAGACAATGAATTATAATGGGCATGGGGGGGGGAATAAAACAATTTCTGTTAGATGGGCTGCAGTGTACAGCTTCGAAAATAGAAATACCTCACACCTGAGTGAGGGAGTGGGAAAAGAGGAAGGGGCGGAAATTTATCTTTTATCCTTGGCATTTGGAATGCTAATTTATATATATGGTGAATTTTCAATATATTTCTAGAGAAATGAACCAGTAATTAATAATGAAATTTGTCTAGATTTAGTTTGCCTACCATACTCATGAATTAATTAAGGCCCTGGGCTGTTTGCATTTCTCGTTCATCAGCAGCAAAATCAAGAACGAAAAAAGGCCAAAACGGCTAACAATTACTGAGAGCTCACTGTGTACCAGGCTCTGTATTGTTAAATTAAGTCTGGCCTAACACTGCCTATGTCCATATTTTCAGTTTGCTAGAGGTTTCTCAGTATGCAGTGAACTTGATGTGTAAGCAGACTGTAACCTACTCTTGGGACAAGTAGCTGAGTGTTAGCCAATCACAGGCAGCCAACCGTTCAAAGCAGGTTTAATTAAGGCAAATGACTGGCTTTCAGGAATCCTTCTAGTTCTATACCTCACTTCTGTTTTCTCCATGTCCCTTTCCTTTTTCTTTTCATAAATATTACCCAATCACGTGGCAGCCCCAGGGTTGCTCTGAACCTATTCTGGTTCTAAGGGCTGCCTAATTTGCAAATTGTTCTTTGCTCAATTAAACTCTGCTAATTTTAGTTTGTCTAAAGTTTTTCTTTTAACAATGCATTCATTATAATTTTTTGTACTTATAACAACACTACTAAGGTAGTGGGAAGTAGAGTATCAGAAGAACCATGGGTAAAGGGTATTAGACCACAGAAAGGAAGTCTACTGGGAGGACAGTTGGAGGCAGAGACATTGACTTTTTCCAGAAAAACCCAGTATTAATTGTTTTCTTCCCCCAGATAATAAAAAATGTCACTTTGTTGACATTCAGTCCAGCTTAAAAGCCAAAAGGGCTCTGGATATCTGTAACTATTTTAATCTCTAATCAGTTTTTACCTGGACATTTACCACAGTCTCCTAAGTAATGACACTTTTGAACTTTATGCAATCCCTGTAATTCTGGGAAGCAGCAGTGGTTAAAGAAATCTCTCTACCCTTTGTGTTCCCAGAAACATCTTACTGTGAAGAGCCAAGCTTCCCCACATGACTTAGGACTCCTGAGTAGCCCCTTGCTTATGTTAGGACGAAGCCAGGCATAGGTCTTCCAAATTTCCATTTTTGTGTCATAAGCATAATAATCAGCTAAATTGTTTGTGCCCACTGGTCAAACAAAATGCTTGTTTATTTGAGTTGTCGGCACTGTAGTTAAACTTCTCTCCTCCCCAAGGGACCCTGAACTTTGCCTCTGGCCTGATCCAGCAGCATAGTGCAGAACTGCTCCTCCTTAGGGCCCATCCAAGCATCATCTACTGATTTCACAAAAAACATTCTCAATCCTGTTCCTTGAACCTGGTTCTTTCTAGCTTTGCCCTAGAAAAGAAAGGCCCTTTTCTGTCTGACCTTTGTGATACTTGCAGATCTTACAACCAGAGTTTTCAAATAAAGTCTTGCCTTACTTAGTCTGGATTCGTTTTTATTTAACATCAATATCCCTGTCTCCAGGAACACCGCTCCTATCTATCCTCCGTGTATCCACAAGCAGGACTGCCCATCATACAACTTCAGAGGGCACTGTGTACATGGCAGCAGGGGTAAATGGCATCCCCTACAATCGTGCAAGGCATAACGTCCGTGGCTATGTGTGACGACGCTACCCCACGATTGCAGTCCTTAAATCTCAAAACTGACCACTTTATCCCCTGCTCAAAATACAATAATGACACTCCTCAAGTCTCAGTAGGAAAGAAAACCTCCAAACCCCTTGATTTGACATGCAGGGATTTTACTATTTTGCTCCCACTTATTTCTCTCGTTTCAACTCCTGCCATTCCCACTCTGTACCTTTTAACAATGTCAGGATCTGCCATCCCTAGTCAATTCTTTCTGTCATTGGACTGACTGTTCGTTCAGCCTAACATGTCTGTTCCCTCCGTTATAACTGGTGCATCCTGCTCATCGCTCAAGGTGAAGCTTGAGTATCACCACTACTGTGAAACTTTTCTTTCATCCTTTCTAGGACTTAGATACTCGTAAGTTTAAATATTAATATTTGACATCTGTGAAAATATATAATTTAGTAATTACATTGCCTAATAGTAACTCATTTCCAAGGTCATCTGCCATGGTTTAGATGTGTCCTCTCCAAAATTCAGGTTTTGAAACTTAATGGCCAATGTAATGCTATTAACAGGTGGGGTCTTCAGGAGGTGATTAGATCATTAGGAATCCTCCCCTCATGAATAGATTAAGGCCCTTGTAACAAAGGCTTCCTGTAGGCTTCAGCTTTCTTGCTCTTCTGCCTTCTGCCATGTGAGGGTACAGTGATCCTCCCCTCTGGAGGATGCAGCAACAAGGTGCTGTCTTAGAGGCAGAGAGCAGCTCCCACCAGACAATTGAACATGCAGTGCCTTGATCTTGGACTTCTCATCCTCCAGAACCATAAGAAATAAATCTGTGTCCTTTACAAATTGCCCCATTTTAGCTATTTTGTTATAGCAGCATAAATAGACTAAGACATATATATATATATATATATATATATATATATAT